>CM062651.1:60156904-60336904 GCA_031772095.1 Zeugodacus tau | reverse complement strand
TGACAACTTTTCACGTTGACTTCATAACTATTGCTGCCTAGTTACCACAGAGATATGCAAACATACCTACCGGTGTGCACATACTTATTACCACAGACAATAATGACAAATAATTTCATGTTTTATTAAAAATTCACCACTAACGAGTTTCGTTTTTGTGCACACTACTACTTTGCTATTGTTTTTGCTCAGTGGCTCGTACTGTCAGCAAAGCATTTAACACCTTCTGGCTATATAAAAGCATACTTTTTATATGTTTACACAGTTATATATGTATGCAGGTATGTGTGTTGGTATTTTTAGTTCATCTGTCGTCCAATTTGGCGCTGCAAGAAGGTCCTTTCGTGTACTCTCTCATTGTCGGTAAAGAATTTTAATAAATAATTTTCATTTCAGTTTCGTGTAGTTGGTTTGGTTGGTCTTAAGTAATATAATGAATTTTATATTATTTGTAGCTGCGAGTTGCTTCAAAAATTTGATAACACAGCTTTACAAAAAATATGTTTATCATGACCTGGGGGTCTTACTATGTGTGCCTTATGTTTTGGGTGTCGCTGAAACCGAATTCGAGGTTCATTTAACTCGATCTGATCAGGGTTTTGGTATAACCCCAGAAAACCAATATAGCGAACAGGGATTTTTAAACTTTGTCGGATTCGCTTAAAACTCGCTACTCGGTGGTTTTCGGGGTCGCTGATTACGACTCCGATGTCGGTTTTAAAATTCAAAATGGCGGATCCAATTTGGCGGACGATATTTTGAAAAATTCATCGGAATCGTTTGAAACTCGTTACTCGAGGGTTCTTGCGATCGGTTTCTGAAATATAAAATCTAACTATCTATCTTTTTTGTTAATTTCTTTCTCATTGTCCTTATTTGGTTCTTTTCTTTTAGAATGATCTGAAGAATTTTGTTAAGGTTAGCAATCCGGTGCAAATGGAGGTCAGCCCTGAAGTTCCGAAGTATTGTGATTCTCCGAAAGACTTCTTGTTGTTGTAGTAGCGGCAGAAAACATTCCCCAAATAATTTTGAGAAAATGGTGACGACTTCATAGTCTTTGCTTGGTTAGATAAAAATCCGACCTCGTTCCGTTTACATCAATCGGACCCTTTCTCTTCCTTTGTTATCAAAAGTTGTTATTCTCTAAAGATGAACATTGCCGGCTGAGTGGTGATTCCTTATACGTAATTTGAATCGTTTCGACGGCAGGTTATAAATGACCTTCCACTTACTGTGACCATTTATAAATACCCTTTCCCGTTATAGAGCTGTAAGTAGTCTTGATCCTCGCTGAGAAACCCATTCAAATCGACAAATCTATGTTCCTCAAATAAGATCCACCATTATGATGCAGATAATCCTAATAAAAACATTTGTTTGATCTAAAGACAGAAATTATATTTGAATATGGCTAAGTATTTCACAAGTTAGAAGTGGGGCCCATTAAAAGCCGTAATAATCCAAAAAATTGTAAATTGATCTCTTCTTCTTCTTTATTTGGCGTAGACACCGCTTATGCCGTTATAACGGAGTTTACAACAGCGTGCCATTCATATTTCATTTTGGCTGTTTGGCGCCAGTTGGAAATTCCAAGTGCAGCCTGGAGGTCTTCCTCTTTCTCGTTTTCCATCAGCGGGTACTGTATTGAACACTTTTAAAGCTGGAGTGATTTCGTTCATTCGGACAACATGTCCTAGCCAGCGTAGCCGCTGTCTTTTTATTCGCTGAACTATGTCTATGACGTCGAATAACACATACAGCGGTATCCAATGTTCAGAAGACCATAAATCTTCCGCAAAACCTTTCTTTCGAAACTCCTAGTGCCGACTCATCGGATGTTGGCATCGATGATTAAACAACCTGACTTTGGAATAATGGTACTCCTACCACGAAATTCGTGAGCTCTAATCATCATCTATGCTTTAACAGAGAGAAACTTGCTAGAAATCGAATGTTTTATTGGAGAATAAAGACCTGTTATAAGTTTATGTTCCATAACAACAGTCGATTCGAAGTATAATTCAGACGCCATTGGATGAGTCACACTCAGATTTTTAAGATTCGAAACCAAACCTTCTCCACAGGTTCTTCCCACGAAACCTTCTTTGTCAAAAATGTCGTCATTTTGAATACTCGATTAGACAAAATTACGAAGATTTTACCAGAAACCTTGAAGAAAATGTAGAACTAGGGTTCTTCTAGGAATCCTATACAATATGTAGTATGAGCATGAATTAAGACACACTAATGACTTCAATTGACTTGTCAAACTACCGTTAAGACATCATATACTGATTTAATTACTTTTTTAAACGTTCTTTTTTACCACGTACTCATTTACATACTATATGTATTAGCAGTAAATGCTTAAAAATTGTCATCATGACTTGCCAAATTGATGAGTCAATTTCTGAGAGATTGCTGAGAACCCCAGCTGTCAAACTTAAGCAAGTAATACTGCTAATTTCACTCAAGCTAACGAGACAATTGCCTTGCTAAACGCAATGCATGCAAATGTTGCCAAGCTAACTGATGGGATAATTATGGGATTTGATGGAATGACAAGACAAATTTTGCAAAACTACGAAAGAAATTAAAACAAAAACAATAAAAATAAAAAAAACAGGGACGCATTAAAAAGAAGTGGTAAGTGTATAAATTAAATAATTTATAGTTACAACGACGAAAGCATGAGCTAGAAGGAAACTGTAAAAAAATGAGTTTAATGAAAGGAAGACCACGTTGTGAGGGGATCGCTTGTGATGTGATGGATAGGTGTGCTATAAAGTAGTGGTAGATTGTCATGATGGTGGTGACGGCTGTCAAAAAGTGATGCATCACTATGCCATCATATATTATTTATTTTCGGAAAAAAGAAGAAGAAGAAGCAAAGCACCAGCAGCCATTTAAATTGAACTTTTTGAAAAATTACAGTTGGTTGAGTTTTAATGCTGCTGTTGGAATTGATATGTCAGTTAAGGGCTTTTAATTGAAATGTTGCTTTTTTACAAACAACAACAACAATAACAACAACGACTTGTATTTTTTTTTGCACAGTCAGCAGTGGAAGTTGAGTTTAGAAATTATGAAAATTACATACATATGAGCCAGCGAACACATTTAATTTAATACTCACACCATTATTCCGCAGGCGCTTTACACGAGTATTTGGGGTTGCGCACCGCATTTTGCTAGGCACAAGCTATTTTGCGGTTTTTTTCTTCTCGCTCGTTGTGCGTGTATATTTTGCCCTACGTCGCTGCTGCGAAACCGATAATTCAATTCAGCTGTGCGCAATTGACCGCAAAAATACACATATCGAATGTTAAGCTACAATTGTTGTTGTTGTTGTTGTTGTTGTTGTTTTTGCATTTGTTGTTATTGATGTTTATCGCTTGACAATTTGGGGCGCCACGTCGGTCCAATACAAGTAAACAAGTAGCCGCATTGCATTCAGTTAGCTACGAAAAACAGTCAGCCGGTCAATCAGTCAGTCCATCGTGTGGTTTTGCCTTTCGCCCGCGGCCCAACAGGTTTCTTTTTTTGCTTTTGCTGTTACAGAAATTGAAATGAAATTGGCAAAATATTGAAAAGTGAAATTTTGTTCGAAAATTGATTGATTTGAAATTGCATTTTTATTGGGTTCTTCATTTTGACTGATTACCGTTGACTGATGACCGCCGGACAGTTGGCAATTGAATTGAGTTACTTGAGCCACTGAGGCGTTCATTTACATTATGTAAATGAATTTAAAGTACAAGTTTCTTGAATTAATAATTTTAGATAGTTTCAGGCGGCTTCTTCTCAGTTCACAAAACACTGAAGGGATGTAAAGCTGCTAGAGGAGAGTATAAGTGAGCCTCTTTATTGATGGTTTCAAAACCGAGAAGAATGAGAAAGTTGGAGGGGGAGTTCTATCTCCCATTTCGGGCTTAACCTCACAAAAGATCAGTGGATTAATAGCCAGCATTTGCTCGATCCCAAGGTTCTTCTGTCTCGATTAATTGTATGGGGGTTTAGGAATACATTAGGTTTGATAGTAGAAATGTTTAAATTGTCTAATAGCCTCGCTTGTGGTAAGTCTAAAAAACTTCCCCTCAATATTGTCAAAATTATTTGTAAAGGAGTTAGCTGGAATCCTCTCAGAAGTTTTTCTTATGTGGCCGAGCTGAGCAATTATGATATTTTCATCTTGAATATCTGTTAAATCAATTGAGTTTCACGGGCTTTTTTCTGCTTGCTGTAAGTAAGAAGTCCCCTTGCAGTGAGTGCTGTGAGAATCTAAAAGGAAGTACATACTACGAATAAGAAACCGGCGAAATGTACATATATGTTAGAGGTGTAGACTAACTGACTAGCTTTACTAAGCATTAACAACACGTCCACACAAAACCAGCGATCCCGAGAACCCTCGAGTAATGAGTTTCAAGCAAATCCGATGAATTTTTTTAAAAAGCGTCCGCCATATTGGATCCACGATTTTGAATTTTTAAAGCCGACACCGGATTCGTAATTTGTGAGCCCGAAAACCCCTGGGTAGCGACTTTAAAGCGAATACGATGAATTTTAATATTCGTTGTTCGCCATATTGGTATCCTGGGGTTATATCATAACCCTGTTCTGATGGAGTTAAATGGACCTCAGATTCGGATTCAGCGATCCAAAAAGCATATAGCATACATAGTATGACCCCCATGTCATAACAATTTTTTTTTGGGTGGCTGTGTAATCATAAATATTTATAAAAATATTTGAAATGGTTAATAACAATAGATTTATGTAAAATCAAAAACAATAATTCTAATATACATATAATAATAATAATAAGTCGATAACGTATCTTTTATTTCACGCCCGTGTAAAACAATTGACACCAAACACGAATTTTTACCCATACATTTTGTTTTTGCAATGACAAAATTTTGTCAACAAGCAACAACATTTCGCTTAATGAATAATGCTATTTGTATTCCTTCATTCACTATTTGCCTATTCCACAATAAACTTGCATAAACATGTCCACACGTACACACACATAGCCATGCCTTTGGCTATGCTGCACTACGATCGCTATTACCGATGCACGATGCACCTGTTACTTTTCGTGTGGGTGAACAAACAAAAGTAGTTGAGTGATCGATCAGTTCGTGCCGAAATTTGCTGTGACGTGTAGTATTTCGCGAAGTTTGTTGAAATATAGAGGACATGAATAAATACAATTAATTATTATTAGATAATAATTGTGAAAAAGTAAATTAAAAGTAATAAAGTTGGTGTTTAATTGAAAATATTGCTTTATAATTAGAAAAGTGTGAAAATGCAATAAAAGTAAATTGAAATGAGCAAAGAAAAGTTGTTTTTAGCAAAAGTGCGTGTGTTCATAGCGGTGCTATTAATCATGTTTGTGCATGTTTATTTCAATTCGTGTATGTTTGTTATTAGTGTGTGTTGTGTAAAAGTGTTATAAATCTCATATAAAAAAAGTTGTTTGTAATTTTAATACAGTGGTGGCCATATCATATGCAACTAAAACACGATTTTAGAAAAAGTATGTATATCTTACCAATAAACTTGGGAGACTGTTGATTGGTAATGAAATTATTTTAATTTGGTATTTTTACTATTATTTAGCGCTTATAAACCAAAAGATTTGCATTCTTAAAAAAAAAATACGAATACCATTTTGATTTCATCTCTTAAATTACGTGGACAAAACATATGCAACTTTTTGGAAGCAATAGTAAAAAATAAGTTTTACTAATATTTTTTTACAAATCCATTGTTTTTTTATCACTTCACGACATCTTCTTGGCCTTTAGGCAATTAAGTTATCAAAGATTTTCATCAGAATCGATTTTCAGGCTCTTTGAAGTCTACCTAAAAGTTATCGGTATTTTCAATGTTAGTCCTATCTGTGCGCCTTTTAATCAGCTTTTACAAGTTCTCGAAAGGTTTTAGATCTAGGGCTATTCCCAAACATTGATGATATTTGCTTAAACACAAGATTTGGCATATTTAAACGTGTCCTTTGGGTCGTTTTTCGGTTCGAACACCCAACACAATGGCATTTCCTATTCAGAATAAGGTAAAATTAAACATTTTTAAATCCATTTGTACTCGGACTGACTCATAATTTCATAAATTGTATATAATAGCCCAACTCCGTTAGCAGAAAAGCGGTCCCACACCATTACATGGCCTCCACCATGCTTAATTGTCGGGATCATATCTCTTATGGAAAGGACATCGCACATAAAACATTCCATCATTGCCTATTAAGTTGAATTTTTACTCATCGCGGAATAGAATCGTTTTCCATTTACTGATTAGCCAATTTAGATGCTCTTTAACGGATTTTAAACACTTGGCTTTTATCTTTAACAAATCCATCGGTTTTTATACGGGACGATAACCTCATAGTGAAGCTTTTAGGGTCATGTATTGGTGTCGGGCTACTTTTCTGCTTAACTCCGTTAGACTATTATATAGAAATTATTGAATTGTGAATCAGTACGACTACAAATGCATTTTACAAAGTGTAATTTTGGCCTATTCTGAGTGGGAAATGTCATGAAGTTGGGTCTTCGAACCGGAAAACGACCCAAAGGACACGTTTAAATATGCCAAATCTTGTGTTTAAGCAAATATCATCAATGTTTGGGAATAGCCCTAGCTCTAAAACCTTTCGAGAACTTGTAAAAGCTGATTAAAAGGCGCATAGATAGGACTAACAGTGAAAATACCGATAACTTTTAGGTAGACTTCAAAGAGCCTGAAAATCGATACTGATGAAAATCTTTGATAACTTAATTGCCTAAATGCCAAGAAGATGTCGTGAAGTGATAAAAAAACAATGGATTTGCAAAAAAATATTAGTAAAACTTATTTTTTACTATTGCTTCCAAAAAGTTGCATATGTTTTGTCCACGTAATTTAAGAGGTGAAATCAAAATGGTATTCGTATTTTTTTTAAGAATGCAAATCTTTTGGTTTATAAGCGCTAAATAATAGTAAAAATACCAAATTAAAATAATTTCATTACCAATCAACAGTCTCCCAAGTTTAATGGTAAGATATACATACTTTTTCTAAAATCGTGTTTTAGTTGCATATGATATGGCCACCACTGTAGGTGCGTAAAAATACAATTCGTGTTTAAATTAAATAATAAGCGAAGATGAAGCTTGAAGTGAAAGCAAAGGAGCATTCAAGTGTATTTTTTAGCAAAAATGTGTTCATGGCGTTGCTGTGATCATGTTTGTGCAAGTTTATTTCAGTTCGATTCGTATTTATTATTGTTTGTTATTGGTGGGTGTTGTTAAAAGTGTTGAAAATCGCAAATGTAAGTAAAGTTGTTTCGTAATGCAAAATATAAGTTATTTATAAATGTATGCAATTTGTGTAAAAATATAAAATCTGTAAATTAGTGAGAGGGGGTGAAGTTTTAAGCTGAATAATCGAATTTGGTGAGTAAAGTTTTCCAAAAAAATTCTAGTTAATATTTAATTAAGGGGTTAGGGGTAGTCAGAGAGACGAAAAAATTAGAATTTTCAGTATTAAATCATGTTATTTCACAAAAGTAATAATATGGTGTTATTACACAATGTTTTGACTTGAAGTTACGAATATTGGAAAAAAGTTTATAATTTCCAAAGTTGTAGCTGCTTGTGTTGACCCAGTTCCAAAAAGGGTCCTTGCGGTGACAATCATAAGTCCTTGTAGATTCATCAAAAATCAATCGGATAAGAAAAAATGGTTTTATAAATAGATAGCCCTGGGCCAGATCGAAGTTTTTTTCTTTTTTTTCAAAAATTAACAAAATGGCGGCCTCAAGAATTGTTTTTCTAGATTTTAGGGAGCAAAAAAACAAAAAAAACTTCGATTCGGCCCAGGATTATTATGTATTCTAAAAGCTGTATAAATTTCATTAAAATTTATCAAGCGGTCAGCAGTTTGAAAAACATAGTTTTTAGAAAAACGCATATAAAGTTTCACACTAGCGTGTTGGAGAGCTCGAGTACTCTTTGTTATTTGTCGTATAACTCGAAAAGTAATTATTGGATCAACTTCAAATTTTCAGAGAATATTTTTAAAATATTAAATTTAACGAATATGCAAGAAACATAAAATTGATTATTTGAAAATCCCGACTACCAGTAACCCCTTATATTATTAATGTACATATGTATGTAGCTGTAAAAACTAGGGCCGAACCGTTGTTTAGTTTTTTTATTATCGAACTGGAAATTCATTTTCTAATTGTAGTTAGTTGAGTTTGATTGCTTGATATCTGCATGATTTTAGCATGAGAGCATCTCTGAGTTTGCAAAAAAAAAATATTTTCTTAGCTAGGCTACACTCTGTCTTAATCTTACTTATTTCCAGTATGGTTGGGATAGGTTCGCGGTAGTGTTTTCAAGATCTTTGAGACGGTATTACTGTTCTATGTTCGACTCAAGCATCTAAATCGTTGAAGGCTTTACTTACTGAAGTCCAAAACTGCTTAACCCCCCAAAAGTATTTTTCATGTTAATAACAAAATCGGTTCATTTCTATAAGAACGTTCAGAAAAAAGCAGAAGGAGATATGAGTTTTATAATATTTGCTTCAATAATAAAATTACATTCAATACGTTTCTTCTGAAGCATTTGCGTTGTAATTAGATTTTCCTAAAATTTTCAAAGACCCACTTACGAGTTCGCTCATACCTACACACTTACAAAGGCAAGAAAAGAAGCTGGTGCCCAGCACTACACTGAACAAAGCTTAATTTATGCATATTTCCTGGTAGTGGTAATGATGAAGACACTGATGGTGATGGTGGTGGTAGTGGTGGTAGTGACAGTGTTATTGGTGGTGTGGGCTTTTAATATTTAAGTCTAAGCACAATATTATATTATATTACTTTGGTGAGCATTTGTGGTTTCAAATTTCCAAAAATATTACTTAATGAGACAATGTACTGGTACTGGGCGCACTGCTTTTCACCAACCTTACAAGTTCTTCGACTGCGGCGAGTAAAACAAAAGCGGAAATGCATAATGGCGTCACCTCCGGTACGAAGGCACGCACAACTAGCTAGTCCGCGCTAGCGCTTGAATGAACGTCAAATATAATTACAAAGACTTAAGTTGTGAAAATTATTATTTTAATTATTGCTTTTATTTGCTGGCGCACGCAGCACGAAACAAAAGCGCCAAAATTTGGAGGGAGGGAAGTTGGAAATATAGCATATTGTGTATTGTATGTATGTAAGAATGATGGTGGTAGGGGTAGGGGTTGCGCTTTTATCTGTATGGAAACACGAGGCGAAATTGTAACAGTATCTTCTTTCACTGCTACGCGTACTTACTTACATACATCGTATAACTGTAATGCCGCGCAATTTACTGGTTTGGGGTTGTCTCGGAAAATCAATAGCTTGGCCGTAAATCAATGCTCTGGTCAACCAAGCGCAGAATATCTTACAAGCTACTCTAATATGTTGTTGCATAAATACATACATACATACGTAAGTGTTTTATTAGGATTTTAAGTTATGGTGCAAACTTTTTTTATTATATTACACTGCACTGTTGTGATAGCATAGTCATAAATCTAGCGTCTTTCTGTGTCTGTCACGTTTGACACTCAATAAAGTTGGACGATGTGCACTGGGCTTTATTAACTCTATAAAAATTTGAAGAAAATGCAATATTTGTCGAAATGTTTTTGGATGCGATATATTGGAAATTATACCCTATACAATACAAAGTTTTACCAGTGAAATCGAAGAAAATTGCCTCAGTCCTTCATAAAATTGGTATAATCGCTTGCTGTTCTAGCTTATTATACCAGTTTACTTCATTTATATATATTAATTGCTTGTTCGATACAACATAGTATTTCATAAAATTGGTATAATCGCTTGCTCTTATATCTAGTTATACCAGTTTACTTTATTTATACCAGTTGCTTGTTCTATTCGTTATTTTGTAAATTTTTTTTAAGGTTTATTAATTTTTTGTTTCAAGAAGTCAACAGACGAATTGCTCTGGATCTTTTCCTCGAATATTATGTGTAAATAGGTTTTAGTTTTTAGAATACTCCCATTTCCATTGCCCTGAGGGGTATATCTAATTTATTTATTTTGCCCAATAACCAGTCAGACAAAATTCATTACCAAATAAACGAAAGAATTCGTTGCAATAAACAGAGTAATCAAGTGCAATAGCACACACACTCTCGAGCAATAAAAGTATTATCTGTTAGAATTGTGCAAAATTCTTATCTAAATAACGAATAAAAGTCAATGCGAAAAATTTCGTCAATTTCTGTAATTTCATGCGTAATCATAATTTCCTCATTTCCCACAAGCGACTTTACGAGCAATGATAATTTTTATTTTCGTCGATGAAAGAAATACTCGTTACATTTATACTAGGCGCACACTTTCTTTATACGATCGTATATGCCATTCATGCATGTCCTTTAGGCACATTAGATAACTTCATATTTATTTGCACATTTACACTTATGTTATGAGTACTTTGCACTAAGCGTGTCGCCTACTCGCCAACTAACTACTACAAAAGAAATAAAATAAATTTGCCATTTTTATTTGCTTGCGACGCGTTGATTACTGCAAATGGCCCATATGTGTGCTGTGTCCTTCCGAGTGTCCTTTGAATGTGTACTTTTGTATAAGTAGCGTGTACTTCCTTGCCTTCCAGTAATAATCATCAAGTTAATATGTGCGTCATTTATTATTTCCTTTGACCTTTGACCCAACGGAAGAGGAAGTGCCTTATTTGGACTTCATGAACTTTTCTTGGTACTTTCTTTTTAGCTACATACACTGCTTGCTCCACCACTGCTTTCCTAGTTGTCACTTTTTTGCTGTCACTGGTCAGTTGGTTAGTTTGTAAGGTGTTGATGGACAAAGTTAGATTGGCACTTGGCATTTAGGTAATTTCTACTAATGAATGTAATTGAGTGCGCAACAAGTGCTTGGACTAATTTTGCTTTGATGATAGGAACACATTCTTTATTTTGTACTGAAGAAATGAAAAAGTAAAGAATACTAATTGCAAAATGTTTTCCATGTCGCTTATTGAATTTTTCGTAAGCTGCTTGATATTATTCGAAGAACTGGTGATTTTTTTATGTTAAGGTGGTCTCAGAACAACTTATGGTTTTAAGGAGTTTTAACAATGATTTCCTAGTTACAGTCAAACCTGAATAAGTGAGAACTGGATTAGTGAGAAAACTCTATAAGTGGGAGTAATAGCTAGGACCCGTCATTTTAAGCTTCCAAAACCTCTATTAGTGAGAAACAAAAACCTCTGTAAGAGAGAGTCGTTTTTGTCTCATAGACCTCCGTAAGTGAGACTGCTACTTATCTGGTCTCTATAAGCGAGAGACGAACTTTATTTACAAGTTTAACATCTGCAATTTTATGACTCATTCTTAACTTTTGTGAAACTTCCGATCATTGTTTTGTATTTTTTTCGTGGAATTCTATTTCGTGGAACCAAAAATGCTGTTACTCTATGGCATTCTTTTCGAATGGACAGGTGTGCTTGTTTACCGTCCTGTTTGTCGGACTCACTCAGTTTATAGTTATCAATTGCGAAGGAAAGTTCTGCTCTGCATCATGTCAAAAAGAAAAATCAAAGTACTGTCATTAAGTGATAAGCTTAAAATAGTGAATGCGTTTGAACCCGGAAAATCGCGGAATAAAATTCAGAGTGAGTTTACATATGTACATATTTACTACATTCGTACTTGCTGTGACTTGTTATTGCTGCGTACCTCTATAAGAGAGAAACACTACATATGTACGTGCATTAGCGAGAAACTCGGGTTAGTGAGAAACCTCTTTAAGCGATAATAAGATTGCGCTCCTTTGAACTCTCGCTTATACAGGTTTGACTGTATTTGAAAACTTAGATTTAATTTCGAAACAAATTTAACCCAGGAAAATGTGCGAGCTTCAAAAAATAATCTTAAAGAAATATGAGAGTTTCAGAACAGTAAACTGATCTAAGCATGGAATTATAAAAAAATAGACACCACAGCGTTCTACCTCTAAACCTCTTAAAACTTCCGGAAAATTTGTAGTTCTTATTGTTGATGAAGACAAGGACCTAACACAATACTCAAAATTTACGAGATTGACACTTTTATATTTGGAATTTATGCTTAAAGACAGTAATTCTTACTTCTTTGTATTGAAGACCAGGTTTTGTTTATTTATCAAAACAAATTAGAAGGGGTTTTAAGTAACCCTGTTCCAAAGGCATTACGTCGGAGGTGAAACGTTTTTACTTTAACTGATGACTTCCATATTCCACACAATAAAGGATGATGTTGTTATAAAGGGTGATTTTTTAAGAGCTTGATAACTTTTTTTAAAAAAAAACGCATAAAATTTGCAAAATCTCATCATCATTTCTTTATTTGAAACGTTAGATTGGTTCATGACATTTACTTTTTAAAGATAATTTCATTTAAATGTTGACCGCGGCTGCGTCTTAGGTGGTCCATTCGGAAAGTCCAATTTTGGGCAACTTTTTCGAGCATTTCGGCCGGAATAGCCCGAATTTCTTCGGAAATGTTGTCTTCCAAAGCTGGAATAGTTGCTGGCTTATTTCTGTAGACTTTAGACTTGACGTAGCCCCACAAAAAATAGTCTAAAGGCGTTAAATCGCATGATCTTGGTGGCCAACTTACGGGTCCATTTCTTGAGATGAATTGTTCTCCGAAGTTTTCCCTCAAAATGGCCATAGAATCGCGAGCTGTGTGGCATGTAGCGCCATCTTGTTGAAACCACATGTCAACCAAGTTCAGTTCTTCCATTTTTGGCAACAAAAAGTTTGTTAGCATCGAACGATAGCGATCGCCATTCACCGTAACGTTGCGTCCAACAGCATCTTTGAAAAAATACGGTCCAATGATTCCACCAGCGTACAAACCACACCAAACAGTGCATTTTTCGGGATGCATGGGCAGTTCTTGAACGGCTTCTGGTTGCTCTTCACCCCAAATGCGGCAATTTTGCTTATTTACGTAGCCATTCAACCAGAAATGAGCCTCATCGCTGAACAAAATTTGTCGATAAAAAATTTCGAACCGAACACTGATTTTGGTAATAAAATTCAATGATTTGCAAGCGTTGCTCGTTAGTAAGTCTATTCATGATGAAATGTCAAAGCATACTGAGCATCTTTCTCTTTGACACCATGTCTGAAATCCCACGTGATCTGTCAAATACTAATGCATGAAAATCCTAACCTCAAAAAAATCACCCGTTATATGGATTCATAACCTGAAATGTGGGTATCAAAATTCTACTGAATGATGTTGTTATATATAGACCCATAATCAACAATATGGGCATCTGTTTGAAATTCCGGTTTGATTCGCTGTTTCATCGATAAGCTAAGTTTGTTTTATATATACTGGAGATGTGGAACTACTTCGAAATACATGTATAATGTGTCTAGCAAGACGAAGTCCATAAACCAGCAAAGTATCTGTTTATTATAAAAGTAGAGAGACCTTTATGAGCCATCTTCTTCCAGTTTCCAGTATAGTCTGGTGATTGGGTATAGAAAGGGTTGCTTGATGTAAGGATGAGGATGAGAGAAAGGTGAAACATTGTTTGAGAAAAGGTTACAGCATCCAATTTATTGGTTTAATGCATTGACATTTGAGCTGCGTGTATATATGTGTATTGGCTGTCTACTTTTGTTGTCATTCATAGTATCTTAAGATATTGGGGATTGAAACAATAACAGTGATCCAGTAAGGTTCTACATAACTGTATTATATTTGCTGGATTAGATGAGACTATAACCGACTCAGATCAATAAACTCAATATTCCTCATATCTTTTAGTTTATTGTGGATAAGAGAGACTGGATTTTTCGAACCTCAATGACTTTGAGTACCCGATTTTCTACTGATATTATGTTTATGTGAATATCTGTCTTAAATCGAATAAAAATCGTCTTATAGCCTTTTCCCCCAAGAGTTATTTGATCAATTAAACGGCCTTCGCTCGATTAAAGCGCTGATTTAGATCGATTTACCATACAAAATAAGAATCTCATTTTTCTACATTAATTTTTTATCGAATTTTAATCAAGTTGAAAATGAAATGCAACTCTGCGACAAAGAACATATTTGTAATTACATATAATAGCAATCAGCTGTTGAGACTTACCAACTTCTTATAAAAAGTAAAAACAAAAATGTATGACAGCTGATCGTTTATCGAGTAATTAAAATTTAAATTGATCAATTTATTTGGCTGTGCGAAAAGGGTATTAGACAAACTAATATCAAATAAGCTAGTTTTAAACTGCTAAAAATTAAATATTTCAGAATATTCATAGTGTGATTGATTTGAAAAAACGCCTAACACCCATAAAATACTGTTATCTAATGGCTGATAGGCTTAAATATTACAAATAAGGTTCAATATTTACAAGAAAGAGATTAAAATGGGAGGAAACCATCTCTGAATGAAACTCTACTAACCCAGCCACTGAATCAACTTATTTTCCAATTAATGTCTTATCGAATTGAAAGCAAACGCTAAGCGCCTTAAGATATGCTACTAACTAAGGGCATATTCATAGCTAACATACTAGCAGCAGCGCACATTCTTAATAGAATATCTTAATAGAGAGAGATATGAGAATGCTTAACCAAAAATGAAACTTTTATCTGGAGCCAGCAAGTGTGTGTCTAAAGGAAAAAGGATATGCAAATCTTACTAGCAGATACGCACACTGAGGCATTTCACGCACTATGAAGAAAGAAAGAAAGCCAACGGAGGGGTAAGGTTCACTCTAATATCTCGTATGCTAATAACAAAGTTAAATATTTCGCTTATTTTTCCACTTCATAGCCACGAGAAATTGCTTTCCTGACTGACTTCCGGTTTAAATATTTATGTATGTATGTGTGTGTGTGCTTTTCTGTTTGCCTATATATGCTAAGGCGGCCTTTTGTTCACCGACTGCCAAGTAAAGTAGCCTTAGTAGAAAGCAAGAATCCGTGAAGAAGTGAAAAAGGCAAATCACAGGTTGCGCCTTGATTTGGCGATGAACGATGAACTCGTATGCATGCGAAAGAAATATTCCAGCTAACGGTAAAGGCAAATACAACAACACAGCACAGCAGCAGGAGCACAACCACAGACGTGTGCATGTCTGGTTGAGCAGGCATAACATAGAGGGAGTAGCTCGAAGGAAAAATAAAAAAGTGCCACAAGGGGTTGGCAACGGGGAGGGTTCCCACAGTCACTGCATGCGTTATGTGTGTATTGTGATACGGACAATTATTTCGTATCAAAAGCATATTTTCATTCTGGTAGAACGAATTTTATGCTTTTTCAATAAACATTAACCGATTTCGTTGGTATTTTTCATAAAGCCAATCATAAAAAAATTGCTCAAAAAAAAGAAAGAAAGACTATATAAAAGTGAAGCCTGTTGTAAGCGAGTGTGAAGAAAAGTATTTATCAGTAAATACTTGGCTGATGGGGGAGAAGCGTGAAGGGAAACAGCTCAAAAATGGATAAAAAGCAGGTTGAGGGTAGCACGAGGAGTATAAGGCAAGCTGGAGGGCGTTACATACATACATACATATGCATAAACTCCAGTGAATCCAACAAGTTGCGCATGAAATCGAAACTGAGCAGCAAATCGTCGTATCTGAGTATGAAGTGTGAGGAGGTGAGGGCTGTGTGTGGTACATGTAAGAATTGCCGCCGGCTTGCTTTAGTATACATATATAAATAGCTGTGTGCGCTTTTGAATTGTATTTATGCCACTGCACACATAATACACATAAAAACAGAAACAACAACAACAATCCAAAAACGTTTGGTAATCATTCATGCGTTCGTTATTTCATACGGCACCAGAGTTTATTTCTCTAAAACTCGTATAATGTTGGTTTTTGTTATTGCTATTATTTTTATATTTCTCCTGAGCGTTTTTTTCGCCGTAAACTCCACGCTCCAGCCATTTGTTGTTTGCATTCTTCCATTCTTCTAGGCATATAATCAGCAGTAGACAGCTAACAGTAGATTTGCCGTTGGAATCAGGCAGGCACCGCTTAAAAATATGGCAATCAATGAGTTGGAAAAATTTGTGTTTATCCAATGGTTTGCGCTTTTCACTGCACCGGGGGAAATAACGGTTCATATGTTTGCTTTTCATCTTTTTTTTATTTTTTATTTTTCGATTTCATTTCAAAGTCGTTTATGTGCGCATATTACAAATACTTATTTTTACAATATTATATTTTTTTCTGTTTTTTATTCACTCTCATCTTTTCATTAGCGCCCTTTTTTGCTTGGGAGCACTTTTCTTTTTCGTTTTTTTTTCTGTTTGAAATTTTAATTTAGCATGAAATTAAAGGAATTTAGAAATTGTTGCATGCCGATTGCATATTTTTTTTTTAGATTGGCAATTGAATTATTCTTTTTTTTCATATTTATTTAACAGAAGACTTGTTTGGTGTGGGGTTTCAAGTCTTCTGTAATGTAAATTGAACAAATACAAATTCTGTAATTGATTTCTGGCTGTTTTATCACTTCTCTCCAAATAGTAGAATACATTTTTATCAGTCTAAGAAAATCAGCATTTTTTCATACTTTAAATTAGACATTTTGAATATATTCTGTGGTAATTTTTGGACTGTATGAAACTATTCTTGAGGCATTTCGGATATGCAGTCATGTGGAATTCCTTTTTTTGCTTTTTATTCAATGATTTATAAAAAGTGTTACAGTGATCGGATTTAGTTCAAATATGCGCCGTTTCGTTCGATAATCTGTTTCCATCACTACACCCTTCCTGTTGACCAACTCTGGGCGCTTCTGGTCCAGTTGTTAGCAGTAGATGGTAGAATTAAGCGTTTTGCCATATGGGAGCAGCTCATAGTGGATGGTTCCCTTCCAATCCCACCAAACACGCAGCAAAACCTTCCTGGCTGTCAATCTTATATATATAATATATTATATATATTGAATTGGCTGTCATTATATATCACTATGTCCGTGACAAAACCATTAGAAGCTCCTTCTCTTGTCGAATTCCAAATAAGAATTGGATAAGGAACTACGTCAAAATTATTGAACTTGACTAGCTGATACATTAAAAATAGTCTTCTCAGGAAAAACATTGGAAATTGTCTCCTTTCATATTTCTGTTGCCCTATCTTTTTTTCTCAAAAACGGTCAATAGATTTATCTCCTCACTCTTTCTCTGGGCACTGGAAAGGTCATCTTAACGGATATTGCAATAGTAATTTCGGTTATGACTTGTAAAGATAGAACTAGTAGCAAGAATTATAGCCTAGTTTTTCATTATGATCGATGTTCGATTCATACATTTTGAGATCAGTCGCCGATGTAGTGTAGTAGATTTGGTCTGGCAGTGTCTGAAGAAAGGGAGCTGTCAAAAACTGGTGATTTATGGTAAGTTTTTGCTTATTAAAAATACGATCGAGGACTTAGAATTTTTCCAAAAAAAATACCGTCTATGTTAATCTTTGCCAAAGCGAGTTTGGAGCCAACGGGAACTACGGGAAGTGAAATAAATCTTCTGCTTGTTATTAACTGGCGTAGACACCGCACCGAGTTTACAACTGCGCAACACTCGTAATTTGGCAGTAATTGGAAATCCCAAGTGCAGCCTGGCCTTCACCACCTGGTCTTTCCAAAGGGGTGGAGGTCTTCCGCTTCTTCGGCTTCCACCAGTGGGTACTGCGTCCAACACTTTCCAAGCTGGGGCGCTTTTCTCCATTCGAACAACATGATCTAGCCAGCGCAGCCGCTGTCTTTTTATTCCCTGAAAACTCCTAGTGTCGTCTCATCGGATGTTGACATCGTCCACGCTTCTACACTATAAAGCATGATGAGGGACTTGTAGAGTTTGATTTTGCTTCATCGAGAGAGGACTTTACTTTTCAATTGCCTACTCAGCCCAAATTAGCAACTGTTGGCAAGAGTGATTCTGCGCTGGATTTCTAGGCTGACATTGTTATTGCTGTTAATACTGGTTCCAAGATAGACTAAATTATCTACAACTTCAAAGTTATGACTGTCAACAGTGACGCGGAAGCCAAGACACTGACTGTCCTGTTGTTTGATGACAGGAGATATTTCGTCTTATACTGTGGTGAAATGAAGTTAGTTAGAATTAAATAAGGAACAGGTTCTATCGAAATAGTGAAGCCCTCGTTAGCGGTCAAGTCAGTCTGTCAAAGTCTTCATAATTATAAAGCTTGCTGGACATCTGAAATATTTCAGGAAATAAATGTCTAACGCTAGTCTTATATATTTATTACTAATTTCGCAGTTATTTCACTTGCCAATGGCAATTGTTAGGATTTCAATTATTAGCAGTTCTGACGTAATTCTCTGACTTTGACTGAAATTAGATTTGTACTCCATTAATACCCTCGAAGCGTAGTAAAATTGTTGTAGCATACTTTTTAGCGCTGATCCGATACAGTCAATTATATGCCACAAATTACTCCAAATTACAGCTTGCAAATATGGCACATTTATTTACAACGAAACCAATTTATATGCAAATATGTGAAAATTTCGAACTATGCATTTCAAAGCAATAATAACTTATTGCAGCAACCCTTTTACATACATACCTATATAAGTGGGCGTTTGTTGGTCGAATAAAATTATCAAAAATAAATTTGAAACATTTTTAAAATTCTAAACTGGAAAAAGTTTTGCTACAATATTCACTAGGACACTCATTTGTGAATAAATGGAATAAAGTAATTTGTATTAAGCGCCACATAAAATTGGGCGCCGAAACTTGTATCGCACGCTGAAAAGCATTTCAAGCCTCAATAAATTTTGCGAGTAAAAACAAATTTGAATATCAAAGCTTTGAGTGGCGAAGCAGAAAACTACTAAGGAGATGTTGTAAATTAAGCGAATTGAGTGAGGAAGGGTTAAAAGTGAGCGTGAGCTCAACTGTCATACGAATTTGAATTTATATTTATATTTATATTTGAATTTAAATTAAAATTAAAATTATGCAGACACATTTTAGTGATTTAAAACTCTGGCTGGCTGGCAGTGCGGTCGACCACAACAGAGTTGTATTAACATGAGTTGTTTATATGGGTGTTTGCTGCCAAAAGACGTCTCGTCCTCGACCCATATTTCTCATTACTCGAAAATCTAATTTTCAGTCGCATTTACAACTTTTCGTTTCATTTTCATTTTAAATACATATTAATATTTCAACACCTTTGAAATTTTAATGAGCTAGGCTTCTCGTTCTCTGCCTTCATACCTTTAATGTGTTTGCTTGTATGCTTGCCACGTGGAAAATGGTGGCATGCCGCTTGCTTAAATTTATAAATTTTAATTCATATTCATATCCTTTTACAGTTAACTGCACAAATCGGCATTACAACAATTGTACACATGTGAAATATGTTGCCAACACACACACATACAGGCGTAGCAATTACATATATATGCGCTTGTGCCACTTTTCCACATTTAATCTTAATTAAAAACCGGTTTTTTACACCCAAATCGCATAAGCCTACCCAAAAGGTGTACGCAACTCATATCCTTATGCCTGTATCAATGTGATCATATGTGTATGTAAATATACCTAAGTGTATCGGTTATGCAGCTCATATTTGCGGCTTAACCCATTTCGGAATCCACAACCCCAAGCAAAGGGTTACACACACTCGCATATTTCACAATTTATGCGCTCATTGTCAGTTGAAAGCAGGCGCTTTACGAATTGGGTTTTCCAGTTGTTTGGTTACTTTGGTTGTTGTGTTGTTGCTTTTTCACATTTGTTTGTTTAATTTTGCCTTCACTTTTACTTAATATCTTGCCGCAATTAAATTTTGAAAATCTTCTTATGTCCAGCCTCGCTGCGGGGTAAATACACTCACTCACCATCTTTGTGTTAAGAAATGACCTAGTTGTCTTTAATAATGGCGCCATAAAGTCCGGCAAACATACTCCTGCCGCTCTTCAAAGCTATTTTGCTTGTTTTCATAGTCCTCTGCTGGGATTTGTTTGGTCAAAGTGGTCGCATAATTTAAATTCTTGGAAGATTTACTGTTTTGCTAAAAAAATAATCCGTTGAGATGCCATAGAAATGCTTTACAAACAGTAGTTGATGAGAATCTCTGGATTAGGCAGCTCAAGTGTCTTCGTTGATACTTTAGGGAAATTGTGGGAACAAGAAAAATACCCGAAGCTATACTATTAAACTAGGGTCTAATCCGTTTAGCAGCTTTCTGATTCGACGGTTTTTGAGGTTATTTTTTTAGAAAGTAGTGAGTTATATGACCTAATCGTTAGGTTAAGAGGAAAGATCTATCACTTTAAAAGTCTTCCAAAGAACGAAGAGCTTCGGGCGGTTAAAATAAAAGCTAAGATCACAAAAGTTGTATATTTAATGTGAATAGAAGTAGTGCGAGGGTCTTTATTCGTATTATCAACCAAGTCAGCATACACTTAATAATCCCAGAAAACTTGAATCTAGAATTTTTGTAGTATCTTTCTATGGGTTCTAATCTCGGGTCATATAATTCTATCCTTTCCTGAAATATTATTAAAGAAGTTATACCTTTATTAGCATGTTTTATCTTGAGATTTAGTTTATTTCCTCAGATAACTGGATACTCAAACATTTCTTGTGTTTACTTATTATATTGGGATTTATAGCATACATATGTGGCGGTGTAGGATTCGTGGTGTGAGAGAGACTCCGTCGTCGAGTCCTGGCATTCAATCCGATGGATGAACGTCTAGCCACAATCCGAATCAAAGCCAGGTTCTTTAACATATCGCTTATTTGCGCCCACGCTTCGACGGATGAGAAGGACGATGTGATCAGGGATACCTTTTACGAACGCCTAGAACGTACCTACGAGCGCTGTCCCCGCCACGATGTCAAAAACGTGCTTGGTGATTCCAAAGCTGGGGTGGGTAAAGAAGGTGTCTTTCGCACAACAGTCGGAAAATTCAGCCTCCTTGACGAAACATCGCCAAATGGGCTGAGGCTGATCGACTTCGCTGGGGCCCGGAGACAATCCAGCCTATTTTATAAGGCATTAAATTGGTCAATATAGATTCTGGCCCCACAGCAATTCGACCATTTAATTGCTCGGCGCAAACAGTTAATCGTATTAGCGACATCCCTCTAAGGAGACATTCAATCTAGCGTCGAGGAAATCTCAAAACAATTGTTTACTTGTATTATAGTTTTCTTCATCACTAAAATAAAATATGTTGTTGTTAGTATAACGATAAAAAGTAATGTCAATTTCATGCAAAAAAAAAACAAAAGAGAGAAAGAGTGATTAACCGCCTAACAACAACAACATCATTTGTACAACAAGACAGCTTAAGAAGAAAGTAATGTCTCCCGAAAAAGCGCAACACGCTGAGCTGGCGACATGAAAAATGTATGCAAAACAACAGCGATTGCGAGTAGAAAAAGAATTAGTCAAAAGAAGAGAAAAAATTATGTCACATTTTGGCTACATTTCCGCGACAAACTTTGCTGACGCACTCCCAAGTAAGCAAGAGACTCAGGCAGTTACCAAGACCAAACCAGCAAACATGCCCAACAGCCCACATAGCAGAAAGGCACCCGCTGCCAGAGGTCTTGTTGCTCCAAGGGGTGACATTATTTTTCATGTCAACTCGTCGACGGCGGCAGTTAGAAAGCGGTGACGGCGCTGGTGGCATGTTGCTTACAGCTTGGGTCGTGAACTGGCGTTAGCTGGAGCAGCGAAGGCGGATGTGGCGCCCACAGTTATCTCACACACAATTGTTTATTTTGTTGATTGTCTTCGGCTTGTCGCGTGTGCCATTGTCATATCCCTTAGTGGCCTATACAAATACGAAGCTTGTTTGTTTGTAACCTACCTTCGGGGTAGCTGGGGCTTTCTGTCTTAAGGTGTTTCCATGTGAGTGCCACCTTTTTGGGTAATTCTCTTTTTTTTTTGTTTTTCGTTTGTCTACAGCCAGTGGCATTGAAATACATACTGGTTGCCTGCCTTCTTTTTTGTTTACTTGTGCTGCTCTCGACCCCCCACCCTCCTCCGAAAAGCTTTATCATATTTTCTCCACCACTTCATACTTTTGTCATCAGCTGGAATCGGTTTTTAATGTTTCCGCTGAGATACCTTAAGAATAATTGTTTTGCGTGTGCTCATTGTTGTTTTTGTCTTTTATATTTTCTTCTGCTTTCCTCGAGTATAATTTCCGAGGCTGGCACTTTTGCACTAAGTGTCCTTGTTTAGCTTTTGTATTGCCCACAGGTGTTACTCTCTTGTGTTTGTCGTGTTGTTGTTTTATTTGATTTTCGTGCACAATTTTAATTTCCTTTTGTTGCTCTTTTAAATATGTTAAGTGCTTTCCTAGTGTCACTTCCGTAGTTAGCTGTCAAAAAGTTTGTGAAACTTTTTTCCTTCGCAATATGTTTTGAATATTTTAATTGGCTTGTGGTCAAGTGTCAAGGTAATTGCTGTCTTACAAAATTATTCCTTGGAGAATAATGACTTTTTAGAGATCTTCCTTCTAAGCTACAATTGATAAATTTTTAAAAAGTTATGGGGGCTTTAAAAGAATGGAGATGAAAGCTAATGACATTTCTCCAGGATACAATTAGACGACGCTTACATTCGTGAAAAATATATACTACTAGCAGACCGCTCCGGCTTCGCACGGGTTTAAACTTTTGAAATTCTATTTTATTTGCAATAAGCTAAAACTTGATTACGACCTCTAGTCTTTGGTGTCCGATGTCTTTCTCTCTGATTATGAAGGCGTTGGGAACGCTCAGAGCTTGCAGCGCGAGCTTGCATATTTCTAATATTTTGCTCTTCAAGCCGCTCCACACGCTCCGTACTCGACTCTCAAGCGCCTACTTGGGAGGTTTTGAAATTTTGTTTAGCAACCGGCTGCGAGCGCTCTTTACTCGACTCTCTGGCACGCGATTGTGATGCGAAGAGAATGACTTGCAAGACGATTTTCAGTTTCAGATTAAGATTCTCCATTATGGGGTTTGATACCCTCACCTGGGAATTATTTCCAGAAAGTTGAGATTCTTGCAAAAATATAACCTATATTACTCGGGGTGAATGTAGCTTACCAATGGTGAAGAATTTTTTAAATCGGCACAGTAGTTTTTGAGTTTATTCATTACAAACAGACATACAAATCTTTCCTCTTTATAATAGTAGTATAGATTAATATAGGGTTGCTTTGTAGAAGAATAGACTTTCCTAGGTATGACACTGTCAAAACGACTTCCGAAGTTAACAATTAAATTGCTAAAGCTTTTGTTGCTGTTTATGAGTGTTAGGCTCTAACATATGATCCTGGGTTCGAGTCCAAATTTGCTTCCTACCTTTGATACTTACAATCCACATTTTCTATGTGTTTTAGGTTTGCTACTAACAACTGTACCTAGAGAATCTCTTCAATAAACTATACATAGTTCCTGTAAAATTAGAATTTAATCATTAAACTATAGATAGTCCCAGTAGAATCAGACTTCCCTACTTCTATTCGCGGTACCTTACTCCAACTGACTCACATCCCACAGTTTACATTGTTGTTGTTGTTTAGTATAGCATACTCATCACTGTTACAACAAATGAAAACACGAAATTACCTTGTCAAACAACTCATTGCGACATTTTCATGATGATTGAAAAACATCAAGCGAACGAGTTATATGTGTTCGTTGTTCGGCAAGCCAAGCACGACGTGTACGCTCGAAGAACAACATCAGCATCAGGAGATGACATAACTTTGAGGCAGCGCGTTTGCTCATTTGCTATTTACCGTTAAGTATACACGGTGTGAACGTAGGGACAATACATCACTCGTCTCTCATCATCTCTGTATGTGTGTGTGGTCCATATTATTTTCTGTAATTTTCGTGGCCGTTCGCTTTTATCGTCGATGGGTTTGAGAATTTAGAAGCACCGTTGTTTTAGCAACGGACTATATGAGTGTAGAAATATTGAAGCTTGTTTGTGTGATTGAAGTGCTGTTGTTCGCAAGCGTATTTTGTAATTTTCAATCAGCGACAGTTACCTGTTTGAGTTGAGGCTGGACAGTTGGTCGCGGTGGATTTTATTAATATAGGAGCCTGGTAGGAAACTAAACCACGTTTTTATACGATAATATGCCGAAGGTATATTTCTATTTGAGATTTTGATACCAATTGTTCCAAAATGTGAAAAGCTTCATACCTTCTCGAACTTTTGTTGAGTAAAAAGAAGAATATTTGGAGTTTTTGGACATTAAACGATTAGTAGGAGTTTGATCTCAACCAAAACCATAATATCTGCCCTATTGAAGCCGTAGCTTTTAGAAATTGAACTTATATGGAAATAATATTAAGAAATATTAATTTATTTTTTTTTTATTTACTTCAAAAATTACTTAATTTTTTTCTCATGGGAACTCCACCGCAAACACACATATCATCGGCAACAGTTTGTGTTGCACGCGGCTGTCAAGTGCGTCGCTTGTTTATTGATGTCCACTTTTGATGTGTTGCATGCATCGTCTACTCTTGTAACGGTGCTGTCGCAATTTTCATTTATGATGGCAACAATTTCTTGCTGTTGTTTATTTTTCTTTTCTTTATCATATTCGCTCGACAACGCGGAATGCAACAGCTATCCACTTCTCTTCACATATTGTTGTTTAAGCAAAGTTGGTTGTTGTTGTTATCATTGCAGAGCTATATCAGCAACATTAAGAGACTGTTCTCTTTACTATTGTTGTCCACCCACTCAATATCTGTGCGCTTTTTGTTTTACCTGGTGCTGTTGTAGCTGCCATGTGTGTGCTAGAGTGGGTTGCAACTTTGTTAATATTGGCAGCAACAGCAATGCATTGTTTATATGTTTTCGTTTGTGGTGTGGTCGGGGACTCGTGGCACATCACTTGAAATGGCGAAATGTGGCCAACAGCATATTCTGTAAATATTTCGATACTCACTAATAGAAACTTATATGTGATGAGTTGAACATTTTCGTCTTTTACAATTTTCATCCTCCATATTTTTGATGACCACAATTTTAAGCCAACAGCGCGAATTGTTGTCATCGGCATTTCATAAAATATTCTACTTCTACATTCAAAATCATCATCGTTATGAGTAAAATTTCTGAAATTACAGTATAGCTAAAAAGTACTCTTCACCCACCTATTGGCTTACCGAAATAACAATGTTTGTTCGGGTATACCGAAAGATCAGATTCGTCCATTTCTAATGCTATAACCTACCAGGAAAATTAATGGAACTCAGTTTTAGAATTTGAAACAATATATTAATAATGATATGCTGGTAATATTGTAGAGCAGCTTAGTAAGAAAAATAGCATAGTTTAATTAGAAAGTCCTTAAATAATAATATATTATGTTTCTAATATTTTATATATTTACCTTAACACAAATATTATAAGAATTATTTACTAATCAGCTATATTTTTTTGTTGCAGATGGAGTGACTTCAGATGAATATGTGTGGTAAGGTAAGTGAAAAGTTATCTTTATATAAACTAAAAAAATATTTAAATATAAATCCTTTTCAAAGCATTAATGTTGTACTATAAACAGATACGTACTCAAATGTATATAAATCCTTTAGTCAGGGAATATTTTAAAACATTAAAGGGTTAGCGGTAGTCAGAGACACGAAAAATTAGAATTTTCTGTAATTCTTTTTGTGCTATTAAATCCTGTTATTTTACAAAAGTAACAATATGGCATTAATACACAATGTTTTGGCTTGAATTTACTACGAAATGAAAAAAAAAATATAATTTTCAAAGTTAGAGCTGTTACTGTTGATCCAGTCCCAAAAAAAGGTCCTTGCGGTGACAATCATAAGTCCAGGGTCTGATCGAAGCTTTTTTTTTTTCAAAAATTAACAAAATGGCAGCTTCAGGCAATTTTTTTCTAGAATTCTTGTTCGTAAAACAATCTTCGTTCCCAGGATGTAAAAGCTGTATAAATTTCATTAAAATCTATTAAGTGGTCACCAGTTCAAAAAACATAGTTTTGAGAAAAACGAATTTAAAGCTTCACACCAGCTTTTTGGAGTGGCCGAACGCTCTTTCTTATTTGTGGAATAACTCGAAAGGTAATTATGGGATCAACTTCAAAAAATATTATTAAAAAAATATTTTTTTTTTTAAATACTGACTTCCCCTAACCCCTTTAAACATATTATGATCTTATGTGAAATCTATTTCAACTGTTTATATAACAGACAGACTTTTTATCTCGATATTGAACCAAACTATTTTTTTCCAGCAGATTGAGTCATAAGTAAAAAAATTGTATAATCCGATTTCCGAAGTTAGCTCCCAAAATCGAAATATTAGGATTGAAGTTCGAAAAAAGGACTTTTTAAAAAATAATTATTAATTACTGGATATGGTAGGTAGGTAGGAGTGCAGCCATAAATGGTATTGCTCAGCATTGGATTCGTCTATCGTCTAGAGCAGCTCCTGCCTTTGCCAACTCGTCTGCTCTTTCGTTATCCAAAATGTTCCTGTGGCCGGGAACTCAGACCAAGTCTAATTGTACTTTGTCTTTCAGAGTGCTCATGCCTCATGCCTTCTTGTAGTTATGGACTAAGCTGGAGTTAGTCATTGGCGGCGACAAGGCCAGGAGCGCCGTCTGACTATATATAATACTATATAATTATATTGTATCGACTTGTTGTTAGCCAATAGATCTTCACAGGGATTCTCTATGCCCAGTACATCCGCTTGGAAGATGCTAGCCAAGTTCGGTAGACGGAAGAAGCGAGAAATGTTATGATCATCGGAGTATACACCTGTGCCTGCTCCGCAATTCATTTTGGACCCATCGGTATATACTTATATGGTATTTTCCTCCCTTATTAGGCCACTTCTCCACTCTCGTCTAGAGTGTATCGTCACATGGAATTCACTATTGAAATCTAACTCTGGGATAATGTAATCTGATTTATTGGCATTAACTTTATAAATTTAGATTATATCTATATTTTGGATTTTTTAGTAGCTATATCCTGTAATTAATAATGTTTTATTTTTAAAAGTGTTTTTTTTCAAACTTCCGAATCCAAATCTAAATATTTCGAGATTTTATACTCCTTATAACTCTATTTCCCGGAAAAATTAGCTTGGTGCAATACACAGCCGAGTGTTGTACAGTGTTAATAATATAATCGAGATAGGACCGATTATGAGTTATATATAATCAATGAACTACTTGTCGAAGTAAATACAGCATAACCGAGGTTCAGAGTTAGTTTTGAGAACCAATATATAATATGCGCGCCCTCAAAAGTATGCTACAAGCAGATGCATTTGTCGTCTTTACGCACCCACACATAATTAAAACACCGCTCATACCCACACTCACGCCTGCAAGCAAGGGCATAAAATTCATAAACTGTTTGTGAAATAAAATCTAACACTTGAAATTCAAATTTTAAATACATTTGGCGACAATTCAATTTCACACTTGGAAACAACAAACGAACGACCCGAGCAAACAGAAAACGGGAAATATGCCTCTCGGGCTAATTTTAATCTGATTTTGATGGGTGATGACAGTCGAAAGAAATCACTTGACATTTGTGTGACAAAAACAACGAACATTTAACAAATGCAACAACAGCAAGAGCTAAACATTTTGACGACTGTCAATAAGTCGTTGTGGATTATTAGTGACAAGGGCGGCGTGAGGGGGTGAGCAAATTATTGTGTTGTGTCAAAACTGGCACTACAAAGGTTACACAAGTGACACAGGCTTGAATTAACAACAACAGCAATAATAATAATAATAATTTCTAACTGCACTTCACTCCACTGTTGCCTACCCTGAGGCGTTGAAACTTGTCAAGCATGTCAATATTCATATTTTTTGACAGACAGACTCAATGCAATTTACACACGAGTCGAGTGTTCATTGCTCGGAGCACTTCACAGCACTTCAGCTGACTGGTTGTGTAACGGTGCAGCGCTTGTGTAGTCTGCTTTTAGGCATTTGACATTTAAATTTAGTTTTATTTCATTTTCAGCTGTGTTTATTAATGTTTTTGAATTTTATTTTGACTGGTTATATATTTTTATGCCTTTAAATTCATTTCTAATAAAATTTGTAATTTTTTTTGCCATATTTCGTATTAATATTTTTTAGCTCTCGCTTCGCTGAGCATTTAGATCTTACTATACGCCAGTTGGTCCAACAAATTGAAAAGTTCAAATTGAATTTGAATTCAATTTCGTTTCATATGACCCGCTTTTTTGAGCTGCAAATGTTCGCTCCCTTTTATCTTGGCTCTTTCTCGATTATCTGCCATTGCTGCTAATCATATTTCTCTGTTCACCAGGTTTTTGAGGGTGCGACCCATCTATAACTGCATGAAGTGAGGCAGTGAATGAACGACTGAATGAAATGAGTTAGTCAAATGAGTGTATGATTGAATGCATGCGTCGTGTATGTGCGTTCGGCTTCAAGGGCTTCTAATTTGTTTTCACTTTTTTTTTCGTTTATAAAACTTTCGCTTTGACGGAAAGCAGTTAAGCGTTGCATGAATAAAGTTCAAAAACACTTTTCGAGTACTTGAGCACAAATTAAATTTGTAATAATTTTTTCATTTTCATTCGTGTTCTGTTATTGTTGCTTCTCATGGTAATTTAGTTCTCTGAAGCGTTTATCTCCGAGTAAAATAGAATGAGTATGCCAAGGCTTATTCTGATGGTGAATTTTCAGTGGAAATGAGCTTAGATTTTTGGAATCGAGTAATGTTTTTAATGTATTTCCAAGGTTTAATGGGATTTTTCTACAGTCGAAACTAAATTGAATATCTTCCCTGCTGTATAGCCTGTAAATACAATATTCGGTCGACAATTTCCAATCGGCTCTGTATTTAGAGGTTAGGTTAGTAGAGTAGAAATTCCATAAATTGAGCTCTAATATTTATCTTTTATATAGTACTGAGATATAACTTATTAAATCTTTTGATTTTGATGAATGAAGTCATGGAACAGGCCTTAGGCAACATATTTATTTCTCATACCTAAAAAAACATTATATTTCGGTCAGTTGTACTTAAGAAATATATTAAGAAACCCGCCAATAAGTCAAAAACTAAAAATCATTTCCTATAGAAGATATAGGATATCCCATGCTGGAACTGATGCACGCTATGGGAGTCGATTTTGAAGAAGTCTGGAAATAGTTACTTGTTCGTTTTCTGATGTAGCAAATTCGAAATATTATGCTTTTGACATTTTCTTTATACAATTTATTTTCGTGCTCTCTTCTTTCTTTTTATAAGAAAATTATTATTCTTCTTAATTTCTATCTAAAACTCCAAGAGTCTCTTTGGATTTGCCATCGTTCACGCTTATGCACCATACATCAGGACGAGAATAATCAGCGACTTGTAGAGTTTGTCTTTGCCTCATTCACCACCAGAACCATACGCTTCGCTTTCTTATCCAGTCTGGAAAGAGCAGAACTAAAGGCGCGGGTGTTGTTTCCAATTATATCGATATCATCGGCATACGCCAGCAGCTGTATACTCTTATTGAAAATTGTACCTTCTCTATTTAGCCATACGGCTTGTATTATTTTCTCCAGCATCAGGTTAAAGAAGTCCGACGATAGTGAATCACCTTGTCTGAAACCTCGTTTGGTATCGAACGGCTCGGAGAGGTCCTTCCCGATCCTGGCAGAGCTTTTGGTGTTGCTCAACGTCGGCTTACACAGCCGTATTAGTTTTGCATGGATACCAAATTCAGACAACGCGGCATAGAGGCAATCCCTTTTCGTGCTGTCAAAACAACTTTAAATTTGACGAAGAAATGGTGTGTGTCGATCCTACTTCAAGATTTGGCTCATGGTGAAGATCTGGTCAGTTGTAGATTTTAAAAGCCAGGTCTAAAGGCTTTCATACCCTATAGGCGATAGGCTTCGATTCAACCTTATAGGCGATAAGCTTATCTCACGGTAATTGGCACACATCGTAGGGTCTCCCTTTTTGAGGATTGGGTGGAGTATACATAGATTCCAATCAATTCGATCAGGGAATGTTTTGTGATTTTACAGTTAATTGTTATTTAAATTTTCCTCTCAACGATAGAAAGCAGATCTGAGTGATCTCATATCTCTTTCTACATCTTCTCTTGGTCTATGACGAACTTTTTTCAAAACTTAGACTATCTCGATTAATATGTCTTTATCTGCTCCATTCAGATCTTTTTCCTGTTAATTCCTCTCACAAAATGTCAATACAAAAAAAAAATACTAAAACATATACTACTCTGCTAACGAATCCTAGTGGATCCTTTGTGCGTTCTATTCGCTCTGACTTGATCTTAGATTTTGAAATTTCCTATCTAAATTACTTCTCCTTAACTTCGTTGTCCGAATGTGAGGAAGTCTTTATGACTAATAAAATGTTCTTCTGCGAGATTCTGCAGTATATGGCTGAATAAGTATCGATTTATTAACAGTTATTATATAATAATCTATGATTATTAGCCCATATGTCAAGGAAACAGTCATCAGTCTGGTAATATCTGGTCTAAATAAATATTGCTTATACACATTTTGAGTGAACTAAATGTTAACCGCCTTAAAGTATGCAATAAAATTATTTGTATTACAAAAATGACTGCAATCGACGGTACAAAACTTAATGGGTGCCATTTGGTATAAATGTTTTTCGAAAATGACTTGTGGCACGGGCAATAAAGAGTTAGTCAACAAAAAACCTACAGCAAATATAACGGTAATTGCAACGAAATGCAATTTTACCACACGTCCAATGCGGCTGGGCGCTTTGTGGCAACTGTTGCAACAAAATTTTATATGCAACTAAAATGCATTTCCATAAGCCACTAAATATCACCAATTCCCTCTTTTCGATTTTCAAACATATTTAAATTTTATGCACTAAAAATGTCGTTACATTTTATAGCAAACCGCTTTGGCAAGTGAGTATAGAGGAGCGAGCCTTGTTGCAAGTGCCATTGACGCTACTTGCTCGCCTTCTTTCAGCCTCTCTCTCATTTCGTTAATGTCATTTAGGCATATACTTCTACTTCGGTTCTCCGTTTTTATCCCTTTAACCCTTGAATAATTTCCATGCGCTTGTAAATGTTTATTAATTTTATTGAACAATTAATTAAATGCGGCAAATGTGTTGCAACCGTAAAATGCAACTGCACTCTGGTACTCAACAAATACCCGTACACGCTTTTTGTGTGCTTTTGAGTGCCATAAAAACAGACAACTCCATCAGAGGCCATGCAGTCAGCCAAATAGCCTGAGTACCGGAGAGTACCAAAGGTGGGTTTGAGTTGCTTTTTGGGGGGTCAGAGAATATGAATATGATGACTGTGTAAATTGCATTTTCATACATTGCATGCTGCCAGCCAGCTAGCTAGACAGCCGAAAAGTATGCAACGCACACGTGCTGCTCCTATGTGTATGCAATTGTTTTTTGAACTGCATCAAAAATATTCATGTTCCTGTTCATATGCATGTTTATGTTGAAATTAAAATACCACAAAAAGGACAAACGACTCTGTGCCACAAGGAGCACACAACACCGGCGGCACTCCCAACGAAATTGTTCATATTTTTATTGAAAGCCCTTAGTAGGCTTTTAGGCGTTTATGCATGTAGTCACATGTAATCGTATCGTATGGGTACGCACCTCTGCCCTGTTCGCAGCGTATGCTGTTGTTAATTGCCACTGTGTGGTGATTTTTGGTAGCTGCCCTTTTGTTGTGCCTGCTTCCCTCTCTCTCTCTCTCTGACAAGCTTTCAACAGCTGCTCCATTTATTCACTGTTGCTCTATTTATGTACCCCTGCACACTTTCAACGCTGTGTGTTTGTCCTTTTGTTGGCTTTGCTCATTGCTCGCTTGCCGTGTGTGTATTCTGTCCATATGTTGCTGCTGCAGGATGCACTCAATTAAATTGCAATTGCAACAAATTTGCATTTTGTCGTATTGTTTTTGGTTGGTGGTGTGCTCTTGCGTTGCATTGAATCGTTTATGTTAACAGTTAATTGTGATTGCATGCGTTGTAACGGTAATTTTGTGTTGCAAACGTAAGTACTTCATAATCTATAGAACATTTTGATTTAGAAGTTATGTGACACGAATTGTTTGCAATAGGTTTTTATGGGGCTGTTATCGGTATTACTGACGACTTGTTTTTTTTAGAACGAAAGCTATGGATTATTTGTTAACAACAGCCTTAGGCGGGATTAAGTTCTAATTTTTTACATTCAGAAACTAATTTGATTCCTACAATACGCCCTTTGGTTTGATGAATTGCTTTTGGATATCGTTTCAAAATGCCGTCTAATGAATTGAAAAGGTAGTTAATAAAAGGAATTGAGTGATTCCGGATTACTTTTTTACTCTTTAGAAATATGTCTTTTGGCTAGTACTACTAACTGAACAATGTTCCAATATTTTACTTTTCCTTACATTTTGCTTTTCTTCGAATAAATCTTCGACAGACACTTTTTATTGAACTCAACAAAGTCAAATAGCAGCAAAACTAAACAAATCTTATAAGAACCAAGAGTGTAACAAAGTTATCCATTTTATTCGAGTTTATAGCTTTGGATGCCTCATTCTTAATTCTTGAAGAGGTATTTCATTCTCAAGTTCGGAAAATTGTTTTCTGAAAGCCTCAACAGTATACTTTGGGCAGAAAAAAAAATCATTACCAATAACCAATTTATCTCAGGCTTTATCCCCAGTGTAAGCCATGAAAAGTTATGCGATTTTCGTGAACTTTTTTTTAAATAAAAATTTTTCGAAGTTTTTTCGACGTAATAAATCTTAAAATATATTTTTTTACAAAAATATTGAAGTATAATGGAAGTAAAGTTCCGACGATGTTGAGTGTTAAATTATGACTAACTTTATTCAATAAGGATAAACATGTCTTTACAATGAGAATAGAAATGAAAGATAATACAAAAAGTAGTATACAGGGTTGCGTGAGGTACAAAGTTGTAATCTGAAGTACTTATTAATCTAATACTATTTATTACGAACTACTTCGCCTCCACAACACCTCCTCTCGAAGTAGAGAGTTTATTATTTGTGATTGCGTTCGATAAGGCCCAAATTCGATGAACAGATATTATGCTTCATATGTGTGAGACCCTTGGTAAATATGTCCGCTGGCATTTCCTGTGTTGACATATATTCTAATATAATCGCCTTATCTCGAACGCAGTCCCGAATGAAGTGATGTCGTATGTCGATATGTTTCGTTCGAGGATGGAAACTTGAAGATACCGCTAACTTTTGTGCGCTTTGGTTATCGTTAAATAGTCTGACGCAGGTACAATCGATTCCCACCTCTTTCAAAGCACTCTTCAAATATAGAGCTTCTTTAGCTGCCTCAGTTATAGCGATGTATTCTGATTCAGTACTGGAAAGTGAAACTGTACGTTGTTTTCTTTGCTTCCCAACTTATAGACGAACCAGCAAATACATATGCGTAGCCTGAATACGACCGTCTGTCTGATGGGTTGGCGCCCCAATCAGCATCGACTACACCATACAAATCTGCCCCTGTCTTTTTGTACAGCAAACCATGTTGTAATGTGCCCTTGATGTATCGTAATATTCTCTTCGCTGATTTCCAGTGCTCTTCAGTGTAGTTACTATTGAATTGGCTCATGAAATTCACTGCATACGCTATGTCCGGCCTCGTAGACACCGCCAAGTACATCAAGGCACCGATTAAACTTTGATATGGGTATTTCCCCATAATCGCCTCATCTTTTGTCGTAGGCATTGTGAGTTTGCAATTCGCTTCTATTGGCGTCTTCGAAGGATTGCACTGTGACATACCGAATCGCTCCAATATTGATTCAGCATATGCCTTTTGCGATAAAAATATTTCGCCTTTTTCCAGATTTTGAGTAAAATCTATTCCCAAACAACGATTGACGTGACCGATATCCTTCATATCGAAACGTTGTGAGAGCGTTTTCTTCGTTGTTCTTAACCAATTTTCGTTGTTCGACGCCAACAATAAATCGTCTACGTATATAATGGCCAACATAATGTTACCACCTTCTCGATGCACGTAGAAACATGGATCAAATTTTGTCGATTTTAATCCAATTTCGTTGAGAGTTAATGATAATTTCTGATACCACATTAACCCTGATTGACGCAGTCCGTATAATGCCTTCTTTACTAGACATACCGGGTTTGCTCGTTGTAATGCTGTTCTCCACTCTTTCGCAGTTTGCTGTATTTCGTTGCTATATTTCGTCAAACCTTTTAAACCAACTGGTTGACCTCGTTGAATTTTCTTCAACACGCTAATAAGTAAATCTGGAATATCCATGTAGATACTTTCGTTTAGATCCCCATTCAGGTACGCGGTAATCACATCCATCTGATGTATCTGGAGATCCAGCTCTGTACTCAGCGCCGTAAAGAGTCGTACTGAAGTTGACCGTGCAACTGGAGAGGACACTTCATGAAAGTCTTCCCCTGGGCGTTGAGCGTACCCCTTTGCAACTAGTCTAACTTTCATTAGATTATTATCTTTCGTACGGAACACGAACTTGTTACCAATTACTTTGCTGCCCGTTGGCTTTTCTATTATTTGCCAGGTTCTGTTCCTCATGTGTGCCAAAAATTCGTCTTCAAGCGCCTTTATCCATGTAGATGCGCCCTCGGATTTTAATGCTTCCCTTAGAGTTTGCGGATCCTCAGTTACAAGGTTTGTTTCATTGCACTCATAAAACTCGTCTGGATTAGTGGCATCCTCCTCTGAATCGACGTCAGCTATTAACTGGTGATACACTTTTCGTGGTCGCCCTCGCTTTCCCGTACGCACATATCTTGGTCTTCCTCTACAATGTGGAGCACCTTCCGCGTTTGCTTCACAATTAGTTTCATCTATCGACTCTTCGTTATTATATTCAACCGCGCTGTCTTTATTGTTATTTTCAAAAATCACGTCTATTTTTCTTTCTGTTACAGAATCTTTTTCATTTTCGTACTCAAATTCTTCAAAAGTTTCGTTAAAACCCGATTTATCGATAAATTTTACATCGCGACTTATAATGATGCACCTTTTGGTCTCTGAATATAATCGATATGCTTTTGACTCACATGAGTAGCCAACAAATATACATGGCTCCGCGCGCGATTCAAATTTTCCTTTTGCAGCATTTTTCTTAAGGACGTATGCTTTCGTACCAAATATCTTCATATACGACACTGTCGGATTTCGTGTGGTCCATACCCGGTATGGAACTTTACCCGTTGTTCTCGTTACACAACGATTTCGAATATAACACGCCGTATTTACCGCTTCGGCCCAAAACGATGGAGGTGCACCCGCATGTTTCATCATGCACCTGGCCATCTCAACGAGAGTTCTATTTTTGCGTTCCGCCATACCGTTTTGTTGCGGAGTATACGGTGCCGTGAGACGACGTTTGATTCCGCACTCATTTAAAAATTTATTAAATTCATTATTACAATATTCACGCCCGTTGTCCGATTGCAACGCTTTAATTTTCTTTCCCGTGAATGTTTCAACTTTTGCTTTATATTCTTTAAAAACGTCAAGTACATTCGATTTTTGCTTTATGAAAAAGGTTTCACACCACCTTGTCTTTTCGTCAATGAATGTCACGAAATATTTCGCACCGCCATGGGACGCACTCCTCATTGGCCCACACACGTCGCTGTGTACAATCTCTAACAGATCGTCAACTCTATTTTCGTTTGATTTAGGAAAAGCCGCGCGTACTTGCTTTTCACTAGCACAGATTTCACATTCGGATAGTTTCTCAGTTTGCTTAAACTTTAACCCGTATACCGAACCGTTTGCCATAGATTTCAAATCGCGTTCGTTAACGTGACCCATTCTGTAATGCCACAAATCAATACTGTTTTTTGTATTTACCAAATTCGCGAAATTTTTCGATGTTTTTAAATAATACAAATTGCCAATTCTTTCGGCTTCCAATATAACTCTATTGTCACTGTTCATAATCACGGCTTCGTTCTTTTTGAACTTCACTGAACAGCCCTTGTCGGTAATTTTAGCAACCGATAACAAATTCGTACGTAAGTCAGCTACATGTAAAACGTTGTCTAAGTTCAATTCAATTTGTTTTCCGCGAACGTTAGCCGTAGTGCACACTTTACCAACACCACTTATCTTTGTTGAACAATTGTTTGCTAAGCTTAGTTCGTCATTCACTTTCTTGACATTTTCAAAAATGTTTTGATTTGCAGTCATATGAGATGTACAACCACTGTCTAAACACCATCTCATATTTCCTATAGGGGCGGCAAATGCTTTTTCCATTGTGCTTAATGTCACTTTTGCCGTTTCGTTTGTTTCTTCATTAACACGCGTGTTTTGTTTTTGTTGTTTGTTGTTGCAATTCCTCGCGAAATGTCCCGGTTTACCGCACCGATAGCAATTTTTTGTTTGCTTTGAATTTCGATTAACGTACGATTTGCTTTGTCCTTTCTTTATGTAAAGCACATTATTATCTTCTACTTTGTCTTCTTTTGATTTTCGCGATTCATGCTCTTCGAGAATTTTCACACGAAGAACCTCCGGCTTCGGCAGTTCGTCTCGCGTTTCGACTGCACATCTAAATGTCTCGTATGACGCCGGTAAACTGTACAACAACAAAATTGCTAGTAGCTCATCGCCAATAGCGACGCCTATTTCTTTTAGCTTTGCTACAGCATCGAAGAATCCGTTAAGATGTTCTCGAACTTTTTCGTCTTCTGACATACGCGACAACGCTACACGTTTAAGTAACGTTGCTTTTCTAGCTGGCCCCTTTGATTGGAATGTCGATTCCAACCTAGTCCAAATTTCACGTGCACTTTTGCACTCCGAAATCAACCCAAGTTCTGATGGCGTTATCGCCAACGTAATGTCCGCTGATGCCTTTTGATCAGCATTTTTCCATTCAGGGAGTTTCGCTTCATCTGTGGGACGCACCTTCGTGCCGTCTGCATATTCCCACAAGTCATTTTTTATCAAAATTGCCCGCATTTGCAATTTCCACGAGTCAAAATTTTCCGCGTTTAGTGGCTCGATTCTTACTACACCAGCCATTATGCTGAATCATTAATTTAACTTTTCTCACTATAAAATAATCGTTATCTTATTTTATAAGATCGTTCGCAATCACGTGGGACCTGGGCCCATAACCTAAAGTTCCGACGATGTTGAGTGTTAAATTATGACTAACTTTATTCAATAAGGATAAACATGTCTTTACAATGAGAATAGAAATGAAAGATAATACAAAAAGTAGTATACAGGGTTGCGTGAGGTACAAAGTTGTAATCTGAAGTACTTATTAATCTAATACTATTTATTACGAACTACTTCGCCTCCACAACAGGAAGTTATGTGCTGTCTTCGGAGGTGCCAAAAAAGGAGTTCCCCAACTGCTGACATGATTCCAGCCGAATGAGTAGCTGAAACAAAATATTCTGAAATGTTAAGAAAGTTCATGGTATTTCCTATATAATGACCTACGATTTTTGAAAAATATTAAAAATTAACAAAATGTTCTGGAGAAAGTGTATTTTTTAGGTAGGAAAATGGTTGTTTTTATACAAAATTGAAATTTTCAACCAATCAACAAGATCGTAGGTCTTTGTATAGTAAATATATTCAATTTGATGTCAATCGGTCAATTTCTCGTTGAGTTATGATGTCAGCAATTTTGAAAAATGTAGTTTCGAGAAAAACGTTTCTGAAGGTTGGCAAATATCCGCTTTTTGCTCTTTATTCAATGCTTTATAAAAAGTGTTACAGTTATCGGATTTAGTTCAAATATGCGCCGTTTCGTTCGATAATCTGTTTCCATCTAGACGGCAACTTCATAATACAGGTTGTAATCACTTGGCGCTATGACCGGGCTATATGGTGGATGCGATAAATCCTCCCACCCGAGCTCCCGTAGATTCTGACGAGTCATCAAGGAAGTGTGTGGTCTGGCGTTGTCCTGTTGGAACACTACACCCTTCCTGTTGGCCAATTCCGGACGCTTCTGGTCGATCTCCTGCTTCGCAGTATAGAATTAGAATTATGCGTCTGGCGATATGGGAGGAGCTCATAGTGGATGATTCGCTTCCAATCCCACCAAACACAGAGCAAAACCTTCTTGGCCGTCAATCCCGTCTTCGCCACTGTTTGGAACGATTCACCGGCCTCCGACCACGACCGTTTTTGTTTGATATTGTCATATATGATCGATTTTCCGTCGCTAGTCACATCCGCTTCAAAATGGGTCGAGTTCGTTCCGTTTCAGCAGCAAATCGCAGGCCTTGATTCGGTTCAGAAGGGTTTTTGCGTCGAATTATGCGACACCCAAACATCAAGCTTTTTTCTGTATCCAGTCTGCTGCAGATGGTTTAAAATGGTTTGTTGATGGGAGCTTGTCCTGGGCGATGTCCCGAGATGCCACATGCCGGTCTAACCCGACGTTTTTCATGATTTGATCGGTATTCGTCGTCACAGGTCTTCCGCCGGCTGGCTTATCCATGGTGTCGTCACCCGTTCTGAATCGTCGAAACCATTCCTCCGTAGTTCGAAATGATAGAGTACCATCCCCCAAACATCATTAATATCACGGAACGTTTCTCTAGCGGATTTGACTTTAACGAAGGAAAACTTTAAAATAGCGCGTTAGTGAACTCCATGTTTACAAACTAATCATGCATAACGTAGGTTATGTCAAGAACTTTCAAAGATTTATAGTATTGAAAGTATAAAGATATGTATATACTCTTTGTGGATTTAATTTAAATATTTAAATTCTTAAATTATTAATCAATTAATAAAAATTTCAAAATATTTTGTTTGTAAAAATATTCAGTAAAGTGTAGCCACCCACTTACCTTTACCCTGCTCTTTGGAAGAACAGCACTTTGAAACATTCTACTTTTTGCATACGCTGGCACAATTTACTGAAAGTGGCTCTCAAGTGGTCGATATGCACTTGACGATAAGTGAATGAGTGCGTGAGAGCGTACAATTTTTTGTGTTTCTTTTTTATTTTGTTTTGTCAACTTTTGTTACTTTTTGTTGTGACACTAAAAGGAGTATTCAACTGCCAAAAAAAAACTTACAAAAGGAGTTGAAATGGTAAAAAGCACCCCGGCATGACTTGAAACCAACGCACGCGTACTTTTACACACACACTCACACACTTTCTCCACAAAGCCCGCAAAGTAACTTGCATGTAATATATGAGCTTTTGAAGGACCTTTGTCCATTTTTGCAACTTACACGCCACATCAGCGCTCCGCGGCACTCCCTGTAAGAGGCGAATATGCGTGAAATGTTGATTACAAAAAGTAACAACAACAACGCAAAAAATGAATACTGAAAAATGTTGGCAAAATAAATAAAATTTTACATTTCGCTGCCATAAACAGTTTTAAATTTGAATTTCACAAAAGCAACAAAAACACACACACACATCGACACAAGTGTTCATGCAACATTCGTGGTTAAACATTTTTATGTGCTCACGCATACAAAAGTTGTAATGTGGAATTGTGTAAAAAAAAAGAATCGCTCGCAAGAAAAATATGCTCAAATGCAAATTGAAATTGATGCTTAAGTAAACAATGATGTGCGAATGGACTCGTCGGACGTGAGAGTCAGTTGTAATACACATACCGAGGGTTGAGTCATTGATTACAGTGAGGTACTTATGATATGGTTATGCTAATGCTGTTGTTGGTGGATGTGGTGACGGTGTGTGTTTTATGGGCTTTTAAGTTATTTTGAGGTTATGTAACGCTCTTGAAGAAGCTTTTCGAAAATGATTAACTGATTTTGTTTTTTGGTGCTCCATGGAAGTGGACTAAATCTTTAGGTAATATAATAGATAAATACCTAGAGACTTGTGATCAGTAGAGTCCTAAGATATGACTTCATATGCCTTTTTGCATTTCCTTCGTTCACAGACTAGTCACTGTTAATATAAACAACACCTGAAAATTTCAGAACAATCGGTAAAATGTCTTTCGAGAAATCATGCTCACGGCAGTTTTCAAAAAATTGAATTTCGAGATAATCGAGCTCAAAGTTTTAAGGTGACACGTTTGCCTTAGAGACGTAGCGCGTTATAAAGTCCTATAACTTTGGTTCTATAACCTCAATCGCGCTGAAATTTCTTAAAAGTATACATTTTGCAAATATGACATAAATTTTTTCGAATTTTTCGACCCCACAAATGAATATAACCCGATCGATATAATCGATTTCTATAACAGAACTTCCAGCAGTTTGCCCGACTTTGTTGAAGGATAAATCAAGCTACTTTCACCGACCGCCTATTTCTCACAGGGACTGTTGTATAAACTCTGGAGACGTGCATTTACGGATTAAAACATTTTGAAGATTCTCGTAACCAACCCACTAATGGACTTCATAAATAGCTCTCGGTCTTTTTAAACGGCCGTATAGAGAATTGCAGATTCCTTAACTCCGACTCGTTTGATTTCGTGTATCTTTTCCGCTCATTCTGTTTATAGAATCGATCATACTAATCTTAGCTAACTTAAACGAATCATAAACTCGATTTATGTCGAGGGGTTTCTGATGGTTTTTGGGATTCCTTACCAAAATAACAGTTCGGCTTTGAAATATTATTCAGTTGATCCTTTTGAGATACATGTCTTTTTTTAACTTTGAAAACACTTGCCAAGTGCCCTAAAAGGTTCAATGAGAGTCCTGAGATTATAGAAGCTTTGCAGCATGCAAGTCATTGAACGCCCTAGGTGTTATAATTGAAAAAGAGATAGCGAAGGGTTTTGTTCTTTCTTGTGGATGGTCTCTATATATTTTTCGATGATATTGTTGGTGTTAAATTTGTTGCCGTTATACTCAATGGAGACGTTTTAATTCTGTTTGCAAAAGGAATGCCGGATAAACTTTTTACAAGGGTCCTTCTCTGTGTCTACTCACTCTTTACGAATCTAAAATTTCTAGGAAAATTTCTTTAGAAAGTCTCGAATGAGACTAACCTAAATTCCCTGAAGGTTCTAAAAGTCAACTCAGCGAAAGAACTCAAAATTCAGCAATTCAGTTGAGCTCAGCATAGGATCTATGAGATTGACACTTGTTGAGAATGTGAATCTACATTGACTTTTAACCTTTCATATAACTAATGACAATACAATATGCAGATTTCTTCTGCAAAAACAACAATGTCTTCACTACCAAAAGATCCTGAAACCAAAAAGAAGTCCAACAATCTGGCAATTTCAATTCTTTCTGACACCTTACATCTCCTTCACCTGTCAGCCGAAACAGCATATACACTTGAGGGTGACAATTTAAATGCCAACTGCCCGGCTGCCCAGGGTTGCATGTTTACACGCCAACCAAAAGACAAAAGAACCGCAAAATTTTTGCACAACCAAAGCGACAACAAAAAGGCACAACTCCCGCCTACAACTAACAAGCCAATATAACGCTACAAATGCCAACTTCCGTTAGGACTTCCGATTCGTTGTTTGTTGTTTGTCCTTTAAATGCCAAGGAGTGTTGTGGCTAACAATTGTTGTTCTTATTGTTTTTATAACATTGGTGATGTTGTTGCTTTTGATACTATATTTGTTGTTGTTGTTACTATAGTTGTTGTTGTTGTTGTTGTTACTATAGTTGTTGTTGTTGTTGTTGATGCTGTGACAAGCATTTAGCTTTTTGATGTTGGTAATTTTTCGCATTTGTTTTTCTTGCAATTTTCTCACACAATTCCTTGTTGTTATCCCAGAGCAGCAGGTTTCTTTCATCCATTTAAGGGGTAGATTATACCACATTTTTTTCTCGGTTTTTACTCTGTTATTCTTCTGCTTGGAATGAAATTGAAATCCCATTTCGGTTGTCGCAATACTTGTTGAATATCCTTTAAGCACTTGTGCGGCACCCTGTTAGACATGGAACCGGGCACTTGCCTACAGCGGCATTGATTGGGGTGGCCTTGTGTTCTGTATAGTGGGTGAAGATGGTTGATGGGTGGATTGTAAAAGCTCATATCCTCGTATGCGTGAGACTGCTGTTGATAGTGTTGCTGCTGCTGTGTCGAGTAAAAAGGTCCTTAAATTGTGGTTGTTTTTATTGTATTTAGTTTGCTGTTATTGCTCACATTTGTGTTGCACTTCCTCCCTTTTCCTCCTCCACAGTTCACACGATTTATTTCACTTTTCTTTTTGCACAAATGTCCTTCCACTCCTTGGGCTGCCGCTGGTTTTCTGTTGTTTTTGTTAAATTTTGCAGAAGAAACGTTCACACAATGTGTTTGTTGTTAGTGTTGTTGGCAGCGTTTGTGCTTTTCAATTGCCCTACGCTTTTTTTCCGGTTTCGGCAGTTTTTGTTTGAATTATTGTCGAGTTAAGAGGATTTATGTGTGGTGTGTGTGAGGTTGACTGCTCGGTGTGAAGGTGTTAAGTGGCTTTGACACTTTCCCAGGCGGATAACATTTGTGTGGTGTTTATACGGGCTTTTAAGCATAAACTTTGCTGTTTTCACTGCCTTATCCTCAATTGGTATTATTTGGCAAAGTTTTTGTTGTCGCTTTTTTTGGTTCGTTTTTACAGTTTTGATCGCTTTGTTGTGGTTTTTGGGAGGTGAACTTTTTTTCCTGCCCCTTTTGAAAGGGTAACATATGTATGTATTTGTCTACAGGGCAATTGTATATTTGTTTTCTATTATAATATCCTAAAACTAATCTAGATCCTTTATTAGAATGTGTTGTTTTATAACCGGAGATTATCATAAAGCTTCATTGAAATTGAATTAGCAAAAAGTGAGGTTAGAAGACAATCGGCCTTCAGCGTAATTTCAGCTTTATTTTGCTTAGGGACCAATCTAAGGACCTTTCTGATCTTTCCAATTCAGTAGAGGAAATCTACCTTCGGTACTATCAGCAGCTTGCATACTTTGTGTCTGAACTGGGTTGAATTAAAGTGAGTAGATTAGTTGTCTGTTGGATTTGCTAAACTATTTTTGCATCCCGTAGTTCCCATTGTCGTCTTATATACCTTAAATATTTGGTAGAATACATTTCGATTCCCACAAGAGAAGCCACTTAGTCCCGTAGTTTGAGAAGAGCTTTTTAAGTTTTCCTTTCGTTTGTGGAAGGACTACTTGTTCCCGCGACTGCCTGCACAGCCTGAGTCAACTCAAAGATAGACTGCGTTGTTTGAGCTATCATTCAGCTCTTTTTGTGAACTAGAAATCTTTCTGTGATCTAGTTATCGAATAGTACCATTGTCATTGTTTATTAGGAAAATAATATATTACCCTAGACTTCTTTTGGTTTAGAGTACTCATTGAAAGGTAGTTTCCTGGCTGTTCCCTTAAAAAGGAAACACACATAGACTGTTAAGGACTGTACTTTGCGATGACATAAAATTCAACCCCTTCACTTAAATTTAAGAATCGGCAAAACGCCTAGAACCCACCACAAATCTGAAGAGGTTTTTCGATTCTATATCCGCTAATTCGCAAGGATGCCCAAAAAAGTGAGATCCGAGGAACTTTTGCCTAGATCTCGCAAAGGCAGGGCATTCCAAAAGGAAATGTTGGGAAGATTCTACTTCATCATCTTCAAAGCAGCTTCTGCAGCTAGCATCCGGTATATCCTTGCTGAGGGTTTGCTTGAGTTTCCTTGACTTCTTGCGATTTACTTTGGGTTTCCTCTGATAAAAGTGATCAAAACTTATTTATGTCAGTTGCCAAGATACGAGATTCAAATAATATAATAAACAAGTAAGGAAGGGCTAAGTTCGGGTGTAACCGAACATTTTATACTCTCGCAATTTATTTATTTAACTTTATTTATATTATATAATACACAATTTGACCAACATATTCGTCATATATATTGTATAAAGTCCATTGAAAGTTGGAAACCATAATATTAGGTTAGAAGCACCGAGGTCCTCGTGTTCGATATATGGGGCCTTAAAAACCTATGGTCCGATTTCTGCGATTTTTAGAATGGGGCTGCCACACTATTAACATAGTATTTGTGCAAAGTTCTGCACCGATATCTTCACTAGTACTTACTTTATATATTGTAAGGTAAACGATTCAGATCGTCTTCAAAGTTCTGGTATATAGGAAGTAAGCGTGGTTGTGAAGCGATTTGGCATATTTTCACAACATATCATTGGGATGTAAGGAAACTATTACAAATCAAGTTTCATTGAAATCGGTCGAGTAGTTCCAGAGATATGGTTTTTGACCAATAAGTGGGCGACGCCACGCCCATTTTCCATTTTGTAAAAAAATCTTAGTGCGACTTTCATCTGCCATTTCTTATGTGAAATTTAGTGTTTCTGACGTTTTTCGTTAGTGAGTTAATCTACTTTTTGTAATTTTCAACCTAACATTTGACCTATTTTCATGGTGTGTGGTGGGGTACCTAAGAGAACCGACTGCAGAAAGTTTGGTTTATATAGCTTTATTGGTTTGCGAGATATGTACAAAAAACTTAGTAGGGGGCGGGGCCATGCCCACTTCCCCAAAAAAATTACATCCAAATATGCCCCTTTATAGTGTGATCCTTCGTACCAAATTTTATTTCCATATCTTAATTTTTACTCAAGTTACTGCTTGCACAGACGGACGGACGGACAGACAGACATTCGGATTTGAACTCCACTCTTCACCCTGATCACTTTGGTATATATAACCCTATATCTAACTCGTTTAGTTTTGGGTGTTACAAACAACCGTTATGTGAACAAAACTATAATACTCTCTTTAGCAACATTTGTTGCGAGAGTATAAAAAATATGAAATGCTGAAAATTAAACTGTCCCACCATCATTTTAGAGAATTCGCTTTAAATGCCCCCTCTTAATAGATTCAATAACGCTGAAAAATCCCGCAAATAATTCTAACTAACCCCTTTGATGGAAAAATTTACTAAATTTAACCCACATAAATGAGTATGATTAAGCGCATCGCCATGAAATCCAAACAAATCATATCAACGAGTGAACCCTTTACGTAGCAAAAGGCGCGCCACGGCAGAAGCTACACCTGCGAGCGCGTGTCGACGCGGACAAGCGCGAACCCTTTCGGGCCATGCCAAACGTACAACAGTATATACGCAGCACGCTATGGCGACGCTCCTCGCCGGTGATAAATGACCGGTGTTATCCAAATTAATTGATCAAATCCGAATGTCGGTTCCGCATTGCGAGAAATTGCCAAATTAAGGCAGATGAATTAAGTCCCCGGGGGCGATGTAAGCGATATGAGGGAGTATCGCATAACAGCGACATTTAGTGGTTGGGGATTGCGCGCCGAGAAGTGGAGGAGTGATGCGAACGAGTTGAAGAGAAAAAAGAAAAATCTCTGTTGAGGGAGACAATTTGCGGTTGTGGAAGTGTGGGTGTATATGTATTTTCGTGAGAGTTTGTGTGTGAGTGTCGGAAAATTTGCATGTGTCACGGAAGTGTCCATGCGGGTGTTTTATTGCCGCCACATGTGGCTGACCCGCCAGCTATTTCGAAACGTACATATAAACACACAGCGCTCAGCTCGTGGCTCGTCTCTCTGCAACGGAAGTCAACTTCACACAGTCTCACCCCTTCGATAGCCAACATATCTCCGCTACCGATTGATGACCAGTCGTATGTGTGTCATCCGGAATACCTTCCGGTTGAATGATTGGACAAATGGATGGACACACAATTCAATGAACAAGGCAGACATTTAACGAGTACGACAGACAGACGGCTGGCTGTTGCTGCCATTCGCTTGGCGGTGGGGTTGGAGTTTTAGATCATGGAGGCAGCCAGCCATTTGAGCCCAGAACCATCTATGTCAATATTTTGTACTCACGCTTACGCAATGCAAATGCTGCAGACCAAATCGCTCGCTCAGTGGCACCAATTGCTATTTGAGTGACTGCCAAAATTGAGTGTGAGCGTAGTGTTGAGTAGGCGTGGAAATGATTGAGTGGGAGCTTTACGCCGTCACGTCGTGTGTGGATTGCAATTGCGGTTACCGGTATTTTTGTGGTCGACAGTCCATAAGTCCATTTCATATTGCCTTGCGTCGTCGCTACTGATCAGAGTATTCATTAGGTCGCCTGCTGTGCGGCATTGCGAGTGTGTAATTGGACAGGGTGGTCAGGAATGAAGAAAGTTACTTCATTTTGGAATAACTTAAGGAAATATCTGGTATTTTCATCTCGCTGGTTATTAGCCACCCAAACTACCATAACTAGGGTCCGGAAACCGTCCATGTAATAATCGAAAAACCAATTTGTATAGATTTTAGGCAGGTACTGGATTATTTTTACTTGACATGATTCAGGAATCTCATTTTTGGAGTACTATGGAAGCTACAAAAGGGTCTTTGACAATTCTTTGTGGGCGGAAATTAAAGGATTTGAGTCCGATGCTGTCCACTTTTTGGGAGTTGTTATTCGAGACTTCTGAGTAAGTTTCACAGTAGAGTATTTGTGTGCAAAGTTGTCTGCGTACCGTTTTCGGGACTTGTCCTTTGGTTTTTACTGAGCATTTTGGGAAGGACTAATGAGATGTTGATATCTTTAAGTAGAAAATACAACAAGAAATTTTCGAGACAGAGCCAGTAACCGTTCCCGAAGCCGAGGAAAACTGGGTCCAAAGGATGTGTTACTGTGGCTCAGATCATGGTATATTCCACAGTCGATAAATTAAGAGATAACTTCCTCCTTCGAATAAATTGGTACCGAATTCTTCATCATTCAAAAATAAACCACCATATGAACGACCCTGTACTACACACAAGTCTACATCCCGTACATTAGTAAAATTGTGAAATTGAAATCGGAATTGCAAATTAACACGATGTGCTGAATTTATTGCAAGGATACGCTTTTGCCTGCCAGGCAAAGTCACACTCACGCATATAACTTAACTAGCTAACTGTGTGAGTACGCCAGGCTACACACGTCACCGTCGATATGTTGGCAGTCATTTGAGTTGGATTAATTGCGTACGCTAAATGATTAATTTCCGAGATTTCAATTTGAGGCTTAAAATTTTTATACTCACTTGTCGATTTTCGGATGGTGTCTACGCAAACGAGTTACTCTCGAGTTGTTGCAGCAGCACTTGATGGCAATGATGATGATGATTACATTGATGCTTTGATGAGCCGTTATATGTAAGTGCTTTGTACTTGGTGTGTATGTGTGTTCTATATTTGTCGAGCGGATATGATTTTTCTGCCGATTTAGCAGCATAATTGAGCACGAGTTTAAATATATTTTTTTATTTCAAAATTCTATTACATACAAACATGTCTAGCGAACGATGGAGTTTGCTGAGATTTGCTTAATGTGTGAGCTTAAATAGTAGAAAAGCAATTAAGCGGTGAAATTTAGCAGAATAAAGTAGGCTGCAAAATGAGTTGAAAATTGATTTGAACGGATTATTTCGGAATAAGTGAAGGCAAAAGTAACATGGCTGCTTTGTAAAGTGGCACAGTGGATGAAATAGCAGGGAGAATTTAGTATCAAGTATAAAGCATTAGTTTTAAATCAATTAAAGTATGATATATAGGAGAATATCAAAAGCTAATTTACTAATCTTTTTAATAAACGTGGAAGCTCTAGCTTCTTCTGTACCTGAACTGATAAATCTTAGAAGGCTTAAAAAATTTCAGCAGTTTTTCAAATAACTTATAGTAATATATATAAACAGACACCTATCAGAATTTTAGTGTTTGTGGTTTTAATTCCTTCAGTACATCTAATCCCAAACTTGTCATTTAACATTGGCTCAAATGGAAATGGATGGGAAAAAATAAAGCACTCTTTGTTGTCGCTTAAACAAAATACAGATATTGAGCTTCCGATTATTTATATGTTAACGATATACTGATATCATGTATTATAACCTAGAATAAGATCGATGTCCCTACTTAGTCGTTTGATCATCTCAAGAAGCTTTGACTGGGTTGGTCTTTGGTCTTCCTATATTAATGATATGCAGATATCATGGATTATAACCGAGAATTAGATCTACCGGAAGTCCTTACTTGGTCGTTTAATCATCTCAAGAAGCTTTGGGAATTCCATTCATACAATTTCTTACCCATCTGAGATCGGTACAATATTTGAAGCCACAATTGCTTCTGGTCCCATGAGAAACCCATCACCGTACTTAAATCATCCCTTCTGTATGATGTATTTTTTATTTGTGGTCTGCGCGATGTCCTTTGAAATTTCTCCGTCTTATCCCATCTTAAATCCCCTTATGGATCTCACGATATTTCCTTGATTGGAAGACTAACAATTCCAACAGTTGTTGTATTGAGACTTGTGAAATTTTTCTTTCTGAGATGTTTTCCCGTTGTTTTAAACATCGTCTTACAGTAATCTCATGATCTTATTCAACGCTCTCCATTACCATACAATAACCTTCGACCATTTTTTGTGAATATGGCTAGAAGATGATTTTATGTGTGGCATTTCCGGTTGGGGTAGACGCAGCATCAAACCTTTTTATTTCATTAGTAAACGGTGTTATCTCCATAAGTAGTGATAAAGTTGATAATAGAGCCACACAAAAAAGTATTTTAGTTATTATCTGGGGGTTTTTTTGCATCCACCATTTTGAATTTTGAAAAACCGGCACCGGATTCGTAATCCGCGATCCCGAAACCCGAGATTCAAGAGATTCCGATACCGAAAACCACCGAATAACGAGTATCAGGCGAATCCGTTGAATTTTAAAAAATTATATCGGCCAGATGGAATTAAATGGACCTCAGATTCGAATTTAGCGACCCCAAAAACATATAGTAGCGGCAGTAAGAGCTCCAGGTCATGACAAAATTTTTGTGTTGTGTGGCTGTGCAACCTTTCTAACAAACTTCATTCTCTCATAATCTTGATGAAAGGCTTTGAAATCACATGGTTAACATTCCACATCAGACAGACTTTCGAATAGAACCTATGTTTGGGAGGTATTCTTCAAGGCCTTGGATAATAGAAGTTTAATTTGACGGCTAGATTGCAAATTTAGTGCACCTAATACTTCACCTCACATAGATTTAGACTTTGAAATATGTATATAAAGAATATTATAACAAAAGAGGACTGACATAATTATTTCAAGCACAACAGCAGACACTTCGAAAACATGATTTCAAAAAGTAAGACCTACTTCTGAATCCTGACTGTCAAGATCTTTGTAGTGGAGAACTTGACTTCTTCCAGATAATAGGAATTAAAAATATTCACAAACGGTGATTTCGGTTGTAAACTGATCTCTGAGGTTTATCAATAAATGAAGAGTTTAGTGATCTATTTAATATCCGGTCTTTCTCCTTTGAGCAAAAATTTCAACAAATAGTAGACAATCTGGCCTATTCTGATCGATTTATACGCCTCGTTTAATATTTATTTTTTACATTTCTCACTCTCACCCCTACAACGTTGCCTTGCATTAAGTAGCTATTGTCTTTTTCCACTTTACTGGTATTTATTTAAAATTTTAAGTTGCGCATTGGCTTATCGCACTGGACGCGTATTTGCACAGGCATGAAGTATCGACAACACAAGCCTGAGCCAAATAGTAGCAACAATAACAACATAAAACCAATCAGCGTAAAATTAAACCAGCAACAAAAAATGAGACCGAGATCCACTTACAGGACATAAAGCAAGCCAAGGCTGCTCTATACAGTGGAACGACGAGGGGGACGCATGCAAATGAAACAGATGCTGTGCGGCGAATGTCGGCAAGTGAAAGTGGGCCGTTCAGCGTTAGCTCGTAAAAATGCAAAAGTCGAAAAATAATCGAAGGAAAACAAATAAAAATTCGCTACACCACAACAACTATTGTTGCTATTGTTGTGCCATTAAGTGGAGGAAAACGGAAAATTTGAATATGAAATGAGTAAGAAATATGAATTTACAATTTAAACAAAAGTGGAGCGTGGTGATGAGGGGTGGTTGATTTGAAAGTGTCAGTCATTCCGAGTCAGCAATGTCGTATTGATTAGGCAAGCACAATTTAATGCGTCACAGCTTAGACGGTATTGCCGAGCCGAGCAAACCGCAAAGCCGCCGCGACAGGGCGGATTTGGCGATATAATCGCTTCCGGATGAATGCTGGTGGATGAGCTGTCGATATCTGCAAATGGCAAATGGCAAATGACGTGCTCTCTGTTGTTGATATTTCTTAAATGAAAGTCACGATTCAGTTCAATATTTTTATACCCGCACAAGATGTAGATCTAGGTATTGGTATTTTGTTCGCAAATCTTCAGGGTATGATTAGGTCCATATATGGACAATCTTATCATAGTGACGACTTTTCTAAAAGAAAGTCACCGTCGAAGTAGCAGTTGCATTCCGAAGGTCATAGCTTGATCCCGTCCGAACGAGGAAACCTTAAATAAATATCGAAAATTAAGTCGGTCCTTCTTCGAGAGTCAGGTCGAACTTCCGATCTTCCTTCCTTTCGAAGGCAGTTCGTAATTGGTAATAAATTCCTCTAAGAGTCCGTCAGAAACTCTGTGAAATGAGAGAACAAAATCTATGATCCAGTTAGAAAGATAATTCTTAATATAACGGTAAATGTACCTTACAATTACAAGTTTCCGATTAGATACCGAAAAAATTATATCCTAACCCGGATTGGGTATTTTTATACTCTCGCAACAAAGTTGCTACGAGAGTATTATAGTTTTGTCCACATAAGGGTTGGTTGTAAGTCCTAAAACTAAACGAGTTAGATATAAGGTTATATATGTCAAAATGATCAGGGTGACGAGAAAAGTTCAAATCCGGATGTCTGTCTGTCCGTCCGTCTGTCCGTCCGTCCGTGCAAGCTGTAACTTGAGTAAAAATTGAGATATCTTAATGAAACTTGGAACACGTGTTCCTTGGCACCATAAGAAGGTTAAGTTCGAAAATGGGCGTAATCGGTCCACTGCCACGCCCACAAAATGGCGAAAACCGAAAACACATAAAGTGCCATAACTAAGCCATAAATAAAGCTATGGAAATAAAATTTGGTATGAAGGATCGCACTAGGAAGGGGCATATGTGGATGTAATTTTTTTGGGGAAGTGGGCATTTCCCAGCGCCCTACTAAGTTTTTTGTACATATCTCGCAAACCAATAGAGCTATATAAACCAAACTTTCTGCAGTCGTTTTTTTAGGTACTACCTTATACAGTCCAAAAATGGAGAAAATCGGATTATAACCACGCCTACTTCCCATATAAAGGTTATGTTGAAAACTACTAAAAGTGGGTTAACTCAATAACGAAAAACTCCATAAACACTAAATTTCACATAAGAAATGGCAGATGGAAGCTGCACTCAGATTTTTTTACAAAATGGAAAATGGGCGTGGCATCGCCCACTTATGGGTCAAAAACCATATCTCAGGAACTACTCGACCGATTTCAATGAAACTTGGTTTGTAATATCTTCCTAGCCTCCCAATGATATGTTGTGAAAATAGGCCAAATCGCTTCACAACCACGCCTACTTCCTATATACCAGAACTAGAAGAAGAACTGAATCGTTTACTTTACAATATATAAAGTAAGCACTAGTGAAGATATCGATGCAGAATTTTGCACAAATACTACTTTTATGGTGTGGCAGCCCCATTCTAAAAATCACTGAAATCGGACCATAGAATGTCAAGGCCCCATATATCAAACATGAGGACCTCGGTACTTCTAACCTAATATTAGGGTTTCCAACTTTCAATGGACTTTATACAATACATATATATGACGAATATGTGGGTCAAATTGTGTATTATATAATATTAATAAAGTTAAATAAATAAATTGCGAGAGTATAAAATGTTCGGTTGCACCCGAACTTAACCCTTCCTTACTTGTTATCGATTATATTTAAATTTGGTAAGAGATCGTTGGACCCTTTCTGGTGCAAAAATAGATGTCGGTTGTCTTTCAAAACGTCGGATATTTATCCGAGACACAGAAGTTTCTACTATTATCCATTCGACGTTCGGGAGTCTTCCGCTTTTAATAAAATTGTCAAAAAATTAGTTCCGGAAATCTCAAAAATCAAATGATCTTAATTCTTTCGGTTCCATCCAAATTTTGTACTACCTTACATATCTATTGCTTTGTTTTTTCGTTTCGCATTGTTTTCCTAGCATTTTTTTATTGAGACGCGTCGAAATATGACGAATCGCTGTTGCTATAAGGCGTTTCCTGCCTGTTACATCGCACAATGTGGCATGTGGCAAGTGGCACTTAGCAATTGTAGCGGCGCATTTAATGTCACCGTGTCGCAGTTATTTCCCATTTTCATTTTAACGTATGCAAATTTTTCGTATTCCAATTTTTTTGTTTTTGTTTTTGTTGCAGCTTCCTGAGTTGAAGCGTGAAATTTGTTTTGGTTTTATTTCGTTTGGGTGTTGTTTTAATTTTTGTTATGCTTTTTTATTTACATACGGCTTTATTTTTATTTTCATTTCCTTTGTTGTTGTTGTTTTTTTCTTTTCGCGCTCTCTCGCTTGTGTTGGCATTGACAGTTGCATTAACATTTCGCGCAAATCGAATTTTGATCATCCCCTCGCTGACTTTGCAGCCTCCCAGCGGTTAACAAGTGGAAAAGCGGCCAGAAATTATTTGCGAATTCGAAATGACAGCGAAGACGGGAACTACCCCATTGCTCTGGAGGTGGGTGTGAGTGTCACATTGAGTGGGGTCTGTTGTGAGGTTAATGGCTTAACGCAAGTGCTTTTGGAAAATTATGTAAAATAAACATGCAAATAAGATTTTGCAGTTAATAAAATTTTCCATATTTCCGCTTTGCAGCGTTTCCGTTTACCAGCCGAATTATGTTGAGATAAGAAATTGCTGGCAAATTTGTCAGTGGGGAGATATTAAAGCGACTTTTAATTTTATTGCTCGGTTTAGTTGAGATTGTACAATAGATTTCACAATACATTTGTTTTTTGAGGTTATGTTTTTAATGCATGGTTCTTTGTTAAAAAATGTGTGGGAGATTTGAATCATTTTACTGCTTTATCTAAGATCCAAACAGTTTGTTGAAGAGAAATACTTTTAGTTATAGATAAGACTTACCGTTAGCAGAAATATAGTCCAACGCTTCCATAGTGATGAATTGTAGGCCTTGTTCCATCATCCTTACTGTTTTGTTATGACCGATATTCGAAGTATTTTCTTTTCAGTCGAGATGTCAGATCATGCCAAATTCAAAATTTTCCTAGCCAAGGTCGATATTGTCATTCTACTCTGCAAGGCTCATTGCAATTTCGGAGCCGTTTGGGTCCGAGTTTGTTTATATTTTGGTCAAAGTAAATGAAAAGAGTTTGTTTAAATTTGGTCGAGGGCAACGATTTTTTGCCGGTGTTTATTGACATTTTGGCCAAGGTCCAGAACTTTAGCCGTGGTTTGTTGCCGCAGTAGGAGTACTCACTGTAATGGGCATACATACGATGAGGCTAGAAATCCTGCCGGACGCAAACTACCATACCGCTTCGGGGATGCGAAAACGTCTTCTTTGCGATCCATATTTAGGAGTCTTTTGACATCACAATGGACCGGCACCTTCAGCAGTCCAAGTAGGATCCATCGCGACACCTGCCCCGAGGGTCAGCCTTTGAACCAATCTTAACCTATTCTAAAAAGCCGAGCCGTCCGAGTCCACAACAGCGCGCCACTCATTCCTTCTTTTGGCAGTTTGGCGCCAATTGGTATTGCCAAGGGAATCCAGGTCCTTCTCCACCTGGTCCTTCCAGCGGAGTGGAGGTCTTCCTCTTCCTCGGCTTCCACCAGCGGGTACTGCTTCGAACATTTTCAGAACTGGAGCACTTTCGTCCATTCGAACAATATGACGTGGCAAGCGAGGCCGTTGCTCACCGTCAGAGGCAATTCCTTTCCGTGTTGTGGAAAGCAGTTTTAAAGTCGACAAAAAGATGGTGTGTCTATCCTCTTTTCCAAGATTTGGCGCATAGTGAAGTCTGGTCAGATATAGATTTTCCAGGTCTAAAGCTAAATTGATAAGGTCCAATCAGTTTGTTGACGGTGGGTTTTAGCCTTTTACACAGTACGCTTGATAGAACCTTATAAGTGATGTAGAGAACGCTTATCCCGCGGTAATTAGCGCAGATTGCGGGGTCTCCCTTTTTGTGGATTGGGCAGAGTAAACCTAGATTCCAATCGTTTTTTATTCATTCTTTCGTCCGACCATATTCGAAGCAGCTGATGAAAGCACCTTATCAGTTCTTCGCCGCCGTATTTGAATAGTTCGGCCGGTAATCCATCGAATATCCAGGAAGTGATATTCACTTTCGGGAAATATCATCCAGTTCCACTTTCAGTTGAATAGATATAGACAATTGTAGTAGGGTTCGGGGCAATCGAACTTCTAACATGAACTTAGTACACGTGCTCTCCTTCCTCTCTATCAGTATGCTTAACAATGCCAGTATCTTCCAAGCAAACGTACATTTATGTGTACAATATCGCAAATAATCTAATAATAATCAAAAGCGAATCTGTTGGCATTTGGGATTCCTTAAAAAATATCAAAGCATGCGCTCGCTGCGTAATATTAATCCCAAAGGCTGTAGCTTCAATATCACATATTTAAGCGTTGCTTTGATTTGGCTTACTTTCGCCAGTGATGCAATTATTAGAGAACGAAGAGCTGGGGTATGAAGCGCACGAGTATTCCCGGATTAATCCCACAATTCGCTAGCATATGAAAAGTACTCAAGATAAGCGGCTAAGCTGCTGTATCAATAGCGCCACCAATCGGTCGAAGAGAGTCAATAAAAAACAAAATTTAACGGGAAAGAGAAATGGATAAAAATCTGCACGAATGAATGGTAGCTAACGGTATAAAGTCGCTGTGATATCTACACCTTCCGCACCCAAAATAATCACTGGGGAGAAAATAAAAAATATGACTAGTGTAAATACAGCGAACGCCCCACTAAATGAATGAAATCAATAAACTCATACCTAAATATTATATATAGAAATATATATCTAAATAAAAAAATATATATCGAGCTAATAAAAGAAACGAAATGCATAAGAACAACTGAAAAAAAAATCCCCAGACGCGTATAAAAATAATGTGTCTTAATATATTTTTTCCGTTGCTTTTTATTTTGCGCCGCCGAAATGTAGCTTATTAAACGCTTATTGTTTTTGTTGTATGTAGTCGTTGCAGGCGTTTTGCTTGTATAATAAAATTTATGCTCGCATAACGGACATAAGTAGCGTAAAATGAGAATATTACCAAATGTTGTTGCCAAAAATCTCCCGCTAAGCCGCCGCTTGTTGGGGGAGTTATGTACTGTTGCGTCACACCCACTAAACAGCCGGTGGGTGGGTGGTTGTGGAAATGCGAGTTCTCCTTTGATTTGCCTCGGTTATGCCCGCTGTGCAGCCGCCAGCTCAGAAATCTTTTCACTTTCACTGCCGCCGCAGCGCAGTGAGCGTAAGCAAATGACGGTCTGCGTTTGGCCGGCGGCGCGACGCAGAAAATGTTCGGTTGCTTATTGTTTTTTCCGCGCACAAACAACAAAAAAATTGTAATTGTAATCCATTGATTTGTAGCTAGCTTTAAGTGGGAGAATTTTTTAAATATTTTTCGGTTGAAGGAAATAAGGAGTATTTTTAATGAGGAATTTGAAAATTACTGTCTTGGTAATCTAGCAATTGATTCTAGTATCTCCCTTGTTGTCGTTAGATTCTACGTACCAATGTGAAAAAATAAAAGTATGCATATTTTTTTAAGAAGTAGGTCTTCTTTATTCCTCTGAATATCCTGTTACTCAGGCTTTCCATTCTTGAATATATGATCAATGGAATATGCAATATATTTTCTTAAAGTTGCCAGAAGTAGTCAATGTATCGGAAGGTGAAAAGTGATACCGTGTTAAAGTCTTACTAATCTTTTCCATTTTAAAATCAAGTCAACGTAAAACCACTCATGAAAACCTTTTATTCTTGAAGATTTTGAATACCAAACCATTTTAAACCATCTGCATAAGGCTGGATACACAAAAAAGCTTGCTGTTTGATTGCCGCATGATTTGAGGCCAAAAAGCCTTCTGGACCGAATCAACGACTGCGATATGCTGCTGAAACGGAACGAACTCCACCCATTTTTGAAGGGGATTGTGACTGGCGACGAAAAGTGGATCACATACGACAATTTCAAGCGAAAACAGTCGTGACCGAAGGCCGGTGAATCGTCCCATCAATGGCCAATCCGAAATTGACGGCCAGGAAGGTTTAGCGGTGTGTTAGGTGGGATTGGAAGGGAATCCTCCACTATGAGTTGCTCCCATATGGTCAGGCGTTTATTCTACCATCTACTGCGAACAACTGGACCGCTTAAAGCAAGTGATCGACCAGAAGCGTACAGAATTGACCAACAGGAAGGGTGTAGTGTTCCACCAGGACAACGCCAGACCACACACTTCGTGGATGACTCGTCAGAAGCTACGGCAGCTCGGATGGGAGGTTTAATCGCATCCCCCATATAGGCCGGACATAGCGCCCAGTGATTACCACCTGTTCCTGTGCATGGAGAACGCCCTCGGTGGTGTAAAGTTGAACTCAAAAGAGGTTTGTGAAAAGTGGCTGTCCGAGTTCTTTGCAAATAAGGTGGGGGCTTCTATGAAATTGCCGTCTAGATGAAAACATATTATCGAACGAAATGGCGCATATTTGAACTAAATCCGATCACTGTAACACTTTTTATAAAGCATTGAATAAAGAGCAAAAAAGTGGTAGGGAGATATTTGACAAGTGGTTCCACAGCATATGTCATAATCGATTTATTGAAAACCAAGTTTGGTGAACGTGTTATCTCACGAAATGGCCTAGTCAATTGGCCGCCTCGGTCGTGCGATTTGACGCCGTTAGACTATTTCCTGTGGGGCTACGTCAAGTCTATGGTCTATGCCAACAAGCCAGCGACGATTGATGAAGTTCGTACGAATATTGAACGTGAAATTACATCAGTATCGACGAATTTATGCTTAAAAACCGTCGAAAATTGGGTTCAGCGTCTGGTCTTCTGAAAGAGTGCCTGTTATTGTAAAACCCTTTACAATAAAATAAAAATTTTCAGTTTGAATTATAAGTCGTAAATTTACCGTATGTTCTTTCTCATTAGTTTTCTTTAGATCTTCGTTGTTTCTTAAATACCCAAAATTATTTTTTTTATATTTAGCAGGAAATTAGTACATTTTCACTTTAATTTAACTGTATAATTTCCCTTCCTCTCTTTTAGTCTACCACATGCATTCTTCTCGAAGTACACTTTATTTATATTTTCCTCGCAATTTGGTTATTATTATTTACCGTTGTACATGAAACTCCTTTTTCACTTTAAATTCTCATTTTTTATTCCGCCGCCTCTTTCTTACGTCATTTCGAACAAATAATGATAATAAATGACATACAAAACAGCCAATTTATGATTTCCGCTACAAAATGTGGTACTTAGCATTTGTTTTGGTGTTTTTTTTTTGTTTTTTGTTTTCGGTTTTCACGTATTTTTTGTGGAAGAAACAAGTTGCCCCGCCAAAGGACGCGCAGACAAGTTAGACAAATGGATTCAAATTACATTTGATGAGCGGCGGGAGCGAGTACGTGCGACCGCAGACAATGCGTGCAGTGGGCGCGGCGTCATATTTTGCATACTATTAGGCGCAAGTGCACACTTTTTCATTTCACACAAACATTAAACTTTCGCATTCATAAAGTGTGTGTGTGTGTGTATGTGTTTTGGTATTTGTATTTGCATTTCTTTCCGCTGTAAGCGTGAAAAATTTTGTTTATTTTCTCTTTTTTTTCATTTTGCGGGAAGAAAATACTTTAGATACTCTCATATAAATATGTTGGAAAAAAAAAAATAAATGTAATGACTTTTTAGGTTGATTTTATGGTCACAGCTGTTTGACTTGCCTTTGACATTTTTGAGGTGGAAAAGTGATGATTTATTATAGTGCGGTTTATTGGTTGACTGTCTTGTGTTGTGGAGTTGAAAGTCATTGGAATAGCGAATTTTAGTGGTTGATTTAAGGATTTTTTTTTTTAATTTTTTATTTAATTTTCCTTTTAATATTGATTATTTATAAATATTTATATTTTCATGTATAATTGGGTTTACAATTCGGTTGTTTATTCCTTCTATAAATTCATTAAATTGCTTGGAGATAGCTTGAGTATGTAGAGTCCTATCTCTGTACATGTATGAACTACGGGCCACTGCAGTAAGTTTTTTTAGAATTACCGCTGATTTTGTTTTGATAACCGGTTATTTTCGAAAAGTATGGTTATTCAAGTATCCCTAATATTGACTTTTTGAGCAGTTCTTTGGTTTTGGTCTAGTAATAGCCGAGTTAAATTCCAATTGTCTTATTTTCCGATTAATGTTGTTGATGTATTTCTCAAATAATTCTGAGGACTGCTGCGGATTTGACAGTCCTTGACCAGATATGAATCTGAGTTCGTTCCAGTTCCGTAGAACAGACTGTCGTGGGAAAGGCGTCCGATTAATCTTGAGAGTTTGTACGTCTACCCGAAACAACTCTATCTTCACCGTCTATTTTCGAGAATCCCGACTAGAGAGAGATATGCTGGCGACAAGCTTTATTGAATTGATTTTCTTGTAAAATCCAGAAGTTGGAAGTAAAAATCAGAGAAGATTCCTAATTTATACATACTTCTTCTTTACCTTGAAGTTATATTGATTACATTTTCTTATTCTCGGGAGACGACAATTACGTTTAAACAACTATTAAACAGATCGAGGGAAATTGAAACAAGAAGACGTGGACAGAAAGGAGGATGGAAAAGAGGGAAAGAGAGAGCAAGATGAAGGGAGAAAGTGAAAACACTGAAAATAATACTATATGGAATGAAACCACAAACAAGGGGAGATAGAAGAAACTCTGAAGAGAGGATGACAGGAAGAAGAAATCAAAAAAGAGATGTAGAAAGTGGAGGAAGAGAAAGGAAAGAGAGAGGAGAAGATGAGCAGAGGGTCTATGAACTCAAAGTAAAATTGTGGTAAAGAGACACGACTAAGACATTAAAGCTTAAAGCTCCTAGAGTTCCTTAATACATTTGTCATGCACAAATGGGGTTAACATAAAACTTTAAATATATATACTAAAGAGCTTCGGGGATTTTAGGATAGATTTAGATCGATCAAAAAATATAAAGAGAAGACCTTGGAATTCTGTGAAAAATGCTTTAATATTCAAAGAGTGTCATCGGAGCTTTTTTGACGGGAAATACAGCAGAAAATTCTTCGAGTTAGTGATAAAAACGGTTTAGAGAGATATTCGAAATACAAAGTAATATTCTAGTTGGATTTTTTCACTACATAGGAAATTGTAAGACGCCTTTGAGCTCAATATAACCTATTGACGATAGGTTCATTCTTAAAACGAACAAATCACTCTGAAGACATCAGATGTTATACAGATTAAGATATGAATCAACTCATCCAGGATACAGAACTGCACCCCCCACATGATTACACCTAAAACACTTAACACATTTATGATTGTGACAAGTGTAACTTTATGTTGATTACCTTTTTGATTACGTCTGCATGGTGACATGACAAGTCAACAACAACAAAATTAACAACAATAATAAGCACACAAGTGCTCACTAGAATCATACACATAAATACACAAAATATAATATAACAAAAATACAACAAGCACAAGTACAACGTAATAATCGTAAAATATAAGATGACAAGGCGACGACGCGTACCGTCACGAACACGGGCGGCCATAAGGACAACAAGTGCCTTGGAAATGTGATTAAAATGAAATCGTGTAGATTTGAGTTGTGCAAAGCGCAGCTTAGCTAAGCCACTCAGTTATGTAATAATGCAAAGTGGCATAAAGTGCGCAATGAGCCAACGAATGAGTGACTGACTGAGTGCGACTGAGACTGTTTGAATGGCTTAATGAAAAAAAAACTGAAGGAATGAATGAACGAACGTCGTCTTACTGACTTTAAGTACGGCGCTACTCACATGGGAAAGGTGTAATTGCGTTGAGGCGGGAATACCCAGTAGTGAATTTGGGTGCCAATGAGGAAATGGAAAAGAACACTAGATAGCTTAAGGGTTAAGGTGAGATGGAAGGATATTTTCTGATATTGCTTTCCGGATGGGTCCGGAAACCCTATCCTAAAACCCTACCCTAAAACTATCTATTTTAAATTCGTCACTGATTTCTTGAATAAATCGGTGTTTGTTTCAAAATATCTTACAGGATACACAGATGTGTGTGTAATGTGTCAAGAGGGTGGTTCTTTCCATTTAAGACTTCGTAAGGTATACATTTAATACTGCTTCTATCTACTACAGGGTACAACCGAAATGTATACAAGGTGATTACTATTACAAGCATCTGTGCTTGGCGACAGTTTACTTCTGGAAATCTCAAATCGCTAGAGAATAGGAATGCTCACAATGCTAAGCATAGATGAGTGCAAAGGCCTAACAACAATGTGACGAGACAATCGAAGGACGCAGGTGAATGTGTGTGCTGCAAGTGTACATATGTAAATGAGCAATCACAAATGCAACAAAGAAAGGTGGAAAGTACTTGTAAGTAGTTGATAGACAAGGACCAACTACAAGTAAGGGAGGTTGGAATTCGCATGGAACGGAATACTTTATATCCATGCACAGATGCAAATTAACTTTTATATTGAGGGAGGGACGATGTCAACATCCTATGAGACGGCACTAGGAGTTTTCGAGAGAGAGGTTTTGCGGAAGATTTATGGTCCCTTAAACTTTGGCAACGGCGAATACCGCAGAGAATGGAATGATGAGCTGTATGTGTTGCTCAATGACATAGACATAGTCCAGCGAATAAAAAGACAGCGGCTACACTGGCTAGGTCATGTTGTTCGAATGGACGAAAGTGCCTCAGCTCTGAAAGTTTTCGATGCAGTACTCGCTGGTGGAAGCCGAGGAAGAAGGAGACCTCCACTCCGATGGAAGGATCAGGTGAAGAAGGACCTGTCTTCACTTGGTATTACCAATTGGCGCCAAACTGCCAAAAGGAGAGATGCTCGGCTATAACCGCGTAAGCGGTTTCTACGCCAGTCAAGAAGAAGAAGATAATCGTCCTGACAGTTCAAAAATTGAGCGTCTAGTAGAAAAATTTGAGTCTACAGTCACTGTACAAAAGGTTTCAGTGACGTCGGTGTGCCAAATTTTGCGAAAAGATCTTGAACCACATTCATACAAGATCAAATTGATACAAGAACAGAAGCCGCTTGACCACCAGAATCTTCGTATGTTCGTGAATTGGACTGAGCAAAAACTTGAGAATGATCCGGATTTTCATTGAAAAGTCATCTTTAGCGATAATGCTCATTTCTGGTTGAATGGCTTCGTCAATAAGCAAAATATGATATTGGTCAGGCAGCAATCCACACGTACTCCATCAGTCACCATTGCATCTCCAAAAAATTACGGTTAGGTGCGGTTTATGGGCCGACTGCATCATTGGGTCGTACTTCTTCCGTAATGATAAAGACGGGCACGTTACTGTGTGTGGGAATCGCTACCGTTAAATGATATCCGAATATTTTTGGCCCGAACTGGATGATATGTACTTGGATAATATGTGATTCCAACAGGGTGGGACCACGAGCCACACACCTGTTATCTCTCGAAATGGTCCAGTCAATTGGACGCCTCGGTCTTACGATTTAACCCCGTTAGACTATTTCCTGAGGGGCTACGTCAAGTTTATGGTCTATGCCAAGAAGGCAGCGACGCTTAATGTACTTCTTACGAATATCGAATGTGAAAATACATCAGTATCGGCCGATTTATGCTTAAAAGGCGTCGAAAATTGGGTTCACCGTCTGGAGTTCCATACATAATAGAGGAGGATAGCAACCACTTTTAGTGTTTAAAATTGTAAAATCGCTGTAAATTATCTCAAATTATGCGTTTTTCTAAATAACCTCTTGGGAAGGTATTAAAAACAAATATTCGATAGTTATAATGATTCCTGCCATCAACAATCATTAGAAATGATAAAAATATATTCTACCCACTCTGCTTACTGCACATGGGTATAAAATTCTCCTTAGTATGTACTTCGCCCGCTGTGCCGCCATAATCATTTTGCATATGCGTGAGCAGCTGCCACAAAAATCTAGCATTAAATAAGTGACACGACAAAAAACAAAATTAAATCCAAGTAATATTCACAATTCACATTTGAAGCTGTTGCTTTTTGGCCTCGGAGACACTCTTTCCCCCCACACCACAACAACGCCGCGCCGCGTGTTATTGTAATAAAAAAGAGCCAGAGCTTCTTTGACTCACATATACTACTAATGCATACACATCCCGTTATAGCCCATCAAATACCTGCTTTGGCGCGTAACAACATAATTTCGTAAAAGGATCACAACAACAACAGTGGTAACAACCACAAAGCAGCTGAACAATGTGTTCAACGACTAGCGAATTCTTCACATTGGCATCGTTTGTAATAATCATCGAATAAATTATGTAAAAATCATTTACATTGTTGTTGTTCCTGCAGTCACTGTGCTCAGGTTGCTTCGTTTTGCCTTTGCCTTTTTGAGTGACTGCCATTGTTTGGTCCTCTGTCTGCTATTGTTGCTGACTGTATTGCACACACACATACACATTTTGAGAGAAGAAGAAAGGTATTTAACGTATCCTTATGCCGAAGTGCGTGTATCTCATTACATTTTGTCGTTGTCAGCGAAATGGCAACACTTGAATTTTTAATAAATTCTTTGAACGCATATGAGAGCACAGCGACGAGTCGCAATTACACGGAGCTTTGCAGCTTCAAATGCATACATTTACTCCCACACTCACTCTCGAACGCTTATGCTCATTTAACTAATTTTAATAAAATATCATGAAATTTATGTGTTTTATTATTATGTGCGTAATGCCAGATAACATACCATATGTGACATATGAAATTCTCTTTGTGTGGCAACAAAAGCTTTTAAATATACTTGATTTCATATATGGGTAAATTTGGAGGAGTCAAATAACAAAATTTTCCTATGTAGAGCACGTGGATTTTAAATTTTGCATATATTTCCTGGAAGCAGGTCTTTCGCTTTAGGAGAAGAGAGTACCTTGTTAGATTTTCTAGATTGCTATAAGATCAGTTGCATGTTACTTGGAATACTCTCTAAGACTCAATGATGTGATTGCCTGTAAGACAACTTACTACTAATGGAAGGATATTTTCACATGCCATCTATAGGACATCTAAGCAAGGAAAGTGTTTTGATGGAAGTTACTTAGTCTATCTCTTTCTCAATTACAGAAGTTTGGAGAGAAATTTAAACTAACTTTAAAATTAATTTTTAAAATGCTAAGCAGGTCAGACTTAGAAATTTTCTATAATTATCTCCCAGAAATAAATTCAAAATCGGCTGTCAAAAGTTAAAATGAAAAGCATTGCAATCAGTATTGGTATATCTATATCTGTTCTAAAACTTTGAGCCGCTACTCTCAACTTGAGAAAGACTTAACTCTATAAAATGCATGGCTGAGTAGCTAAGTAGGTCACAAAGAGTCCACTTAGGCTCCATCGACACCGGATTAGTCCAAAACGTTTTTGACTAATAAGACACAAAAACGTATTTTGCTCTAACCCCAACCAAACGAATATGCGTTTTTGTTTCGTCTTGTTGGGTGTGTGTGTTGTCACATATGAAGCTTTCAGACAAGAAAAGACGCCTTGACAAGTCCGGTGTGGGCCTTAGGTGTTTAAATACGATCGCTTGCTATGTTAATATCTTGATTTCGTAACTAAATAACTAATTACTGTGATTTTGAGTCTCTCATGGGTTTTTAATGATTACTAAAGAGTAGAGCACTTTGTTCTTATGATTGGTTCGAGTTAAAACCATATACTCATTTTGTTGTGAATAAGGAGATTAACTTGTGTTCGATGAAGTCAGACGTAGGATATATCGGATTAAAAGATCCGTTTAATTGTAATTAATACTTTAAAGTTACCCTATATATCGTCATAGTCTACATGAGAACTAAATTCTTTAAGACGATAAGACTTTAAAGTAATCACAGATTAGATAAGAGTCTGGAATCATTAATAATCGGGTTTGTGTTGAGATTTAAAATTCGTCAAAATCTTTCACAACAGTTGTTTTTTTAGTTACAAGTATAGCAGATGTTAACATGTTACTATATAGTAGGTGGGAAGACAGTCGAAAGCATCGAACGAAGTATTTTCGGCAAGATCTATTGTGAGATCGCTTCAAATTATTTCTTGTATTCGGTCCAGCCGTTGATCCATACTCTTAACTGATTGGTATTGAGTAATGTTTTTCATAAAATTTCATTTAACACAAAAACTGTATATATTTGATCGATTTTCCAAAATAGTTATCAAGTTTATCCCACATCGTTAATCTAGTAGTTATGCTATGATATGAACAGTATTGGTTTCTGGCAATGGTCACCATCTATTGCTATTTTGTGCTTCCTATAACCTTTACAAAATTTGAACAATCTTACGTCATGCCATTGAGTAAAATTCTTCAAACAAAACAGTTGTTCCTAATTTATTTCCACCCTATTTCATCACATTGTCGGAGGTTCAGGAGTTTGAAAAACGCGCGTGCATATACATACATATGTGAATACATAAATTCTCATAGACATTGTTGTTAAAGATCCGTAAATAGAGATAGGGGGACGATTAGCTTTGTTGCTGTTGTTCCAACTGTGGCAAATTGATTGATCAATCGGCAAAGTACGTCAAGCAGAAGAATTCAATTATGTTTCAATAGAAGTACCGAACGTCAGGCGCAAAAGGAAATGGCGAGGACCACGCAAAACTTTTGTTGCAACACATTTGTATCTCTTTATTAGATAGCACGCCCTGTCGAAGGATATACATAAGTGGAAAGTAGAAAGTGAGTGTAGTGGTCAGCGATTGGAAATACGCGTGGACGCTTTTGTGGTTTTAACTTAATTTCCGGTTTAGCGTACAAAAGCGTTACCGGAGTGGTTCTGCTCTTAGCGGATATGGTATACGGGTATAGATGCTTATACTAGGTTATAAGAGCTGAATGCTTAATAATAGAAGTCAGGGTCAAACTTTGTTGCACATAGTTGTGTGTTTGGTGAAGGTCTGTTGATAAACTTAAAATTTATTTCATAGTATCCAACTTTATTTGAAATTTTTTGGAGCGATAGAAATAATTTAATTGAATTGAATCTAAGCGCTTAAGAACGGCACGAAAGAAATATGATCTCAAAAATCTACATTCAAATATCGTCTAATGGTCGACTAAGTATGTATAATTGAAACTTACCTAGAGGTCGATACTGAACTTCGAACAAAAGTCCTTTTATGGACTTGATTTGGAAACCAGCCGCAGATCAATTCTGAAAGAATGAAGTACAAGCGAAATTGGTTCGGGTATTAGTCGTTCTTGCTTCTGAATATGTCTCGATCAACTTTATTTGAGCAATAGTTCTATAATTCAATTGGTTTGATTATAGAACTATTGTGTGTTTGGAAGTCTTGGAGAAGTGATCAGAAGGAAGCACAAAACAAGGGTTCACGAAGCAATCAGGGCTATGTCACCGGAAGGAAAGAACACGCGTTTTTATCGCGCCAGGAGTTGTGTACTTGGCGGCAATATTCGTTATTTTAGGTACTACCTAGGGCTGATCATAGTTCTGCTCAGAACTAGACTATAAGGAATGTGACTAGATCCAAATAAAGGGTTTATCGGCCACTAGCGCACTGAAGAAGATACATTGAAGGGAAATATGAAGCCTGTCGAATAAAGCCTGAATATGGTTATAATTTAGTTCTCGACATTAAATTTTTTATTTTAATAAATCGACCAGTTCCTTTCACAATTTTTGAGCAACTATTATGATTAAATTGCTCATTACCACACTTTAATGCGATTTTATGACCGAATGGTAATGACTTGGGTGAAATTAATGCATTCAATTGAGTACTCAACGTACATAAAATCAAAATAAACACACTTTAGTCATGGCAATTGGCAATTGAATGCATGGAAAAACATTTGCAGCTGTAATGCGGCAAGTGTGTGTGTGTTGGTGGGGGGACATTAAAGGAAGCCAGTTAAGGCCATGCAAACACACATGACTTTATGTGACCACATCCATCTATGCACAGCAATGCCCCTCCACAAGGTTTTTTCTCCCCCGCATAGGTGAATGTATTTTGCATGCGTGTGTGTGTGTTGTAATGAGCTACTTTGGTGTCCTCGCTAGTGTCCTTGCAGCAATACAAGAAGCAAGCAGCTGTGTGTGTGTGCTTTGTGCTGTTTGCCATTGCAACGCATTTAATTAAATCATAAATAAGCAGAGATACGCAATTACACAAACATTAAGAGGACACAATGAAAAGCGCAACCAACAGTGCAGAGATATACACTTTTATGTTATAATAAGTGTGTATGTGTGGGTGTGAGTGCATGATAGCTCCCATTGGTTGTGCTGATTCATAAATAAACACTCTCTTATTATGTCTATGTATATATATGTATGTATGCACGCATTAATTGCACTGTGAGTAGTTAAAGTGAATTTAATTAAGCGCGTGTGGAACGTTAACTGCTCACCGGCAGCATCAGAAACATTATGTGGCGACAACAAAAATGCCTAGCCAAACAACAACAACACCAGTGCCATACACCATACAATACCAGTGCTAGTGCTATCAATTGCAATCATATAGGCCTTGTTTCTGTTTTTGATTTTGTTGTTGGTGTTGTGTTTGTAATTGAACAATCTATTTACAAATGAAATCAAATATCACGGTAAATGTCACATTAAAATTAAAAGGCGTAATTTTGTGGTGGCGTAAAAGGATGTTGTAACACTTTAAGGTGTGAGAAAGACGACGAGAATATTTTTAGCTTAACTTAACTTAAACTTAACGTAACTTAAACTTAATGTAACTTAAACTTAAACTTTACGTAACTTAAACATAACTTAATTTGACTTAAACTTAACTTAACGTAACTTAAACGTAACGTATTTTAATACGAAATCTTAATTTAACTAAACCTAACTGAAACTCAACTTAACGTAACTTAAAATTATCATAATTTAACTTAAACTCAACTTAACTTAACGTAAGTAATTTAATAAGACTATCTCTATTTTGCTTAACTTAACTTAAAATTAACTCAATTTGACTTAAATTCAACTTAACGTAACTTAAACATAACTTATTACGACTTAAACTTAATTTAATTTCATACGAAATCTTTTTTTTAAACTAAACTGAGTTTTAGTCAACTTAACGTAACTTAAAATTATCCTGATTTAATATAAACTCAACTTAACCTGACTTAACTTAAACTCAAATTAACCTAACGTAATTTAATTTAATAAGATTATCTCTATTTTGCTTAACTTTACTTAAACATAACTCAATTTGACTTAAATTCCTACCTAACCTTACTTAAACTCAACTTAACGTAAATTAAACATATCATAATTTAACTTAAACTTAACTTAACGTAATTGAAAATTAACTTAATTTAACTTAAACTCAACTTAACCTAACTCAACTTAATTTAGTAAGACAATCTCTACTTTGCTTAAATTAACATAAACTCAACTTAATGTAACTTAATATTAACTTCACTTAAAGTAACTCAACTAAACGTAACTTAAACTTAACATAATTTAACTTAAACTCAACTTAACGTAACTTAAACTTAATTTAATTCCATACGAAATCTTTTTTTTTAAAACTAAACTAAGTTTAAGTCAACTTAACGTAACTTAAAATTATCTTGATTTTATATAAATTCAACTTAACGTAACGTAATTTAATTTAATAAGACTATCTCTATTGTGCTTAACTTAACTTAAACATAACTCAATTTGACTTAAATTAACTTCACTTAAAGTAACTAAACTTAGCTTAACTGAACTTAACTTAAGGTAACTTAACTTATCTTAACCTAACTTAAGGTAACTTAACTTAACTTAACTTAAAGTAACTTAACTTAAATTAAAGTAACTTTACTTAACTTAATATAACTTTGACTTAACTTAACTTAACTTAACTTAGAGTTAAGCATAAACGGTAACTTAAGCCTTTAACTTTGATTTTAACTTAAACCTACGTTGCACATATCTATCTATGTACAATGTTGTCCCTCCACACACCGTCCACTGCATGCCAGTCAAGTACGTAGCTCCATTGCTCTCCATTTGATTTCAATATTATCATTTCATTTGCCAATGTGTAACGCAATGTTTGTTATAAACACATGTCCAATCTAGTTGTTGTTATTGCTACGGCGTAGTGACATAACCATTTACCGCAAATGATGACACTTAACACAAATTCAGCTGAATCAACTGTGATATGAAAATCAGCTTGTCAGTTGCTCTCTCTCTCTCTCTCCACATTGTTGAGGGCAAACGCAGAGCAATGAGTGATTGCTGATGGACATGCCAAAGCTGTGACTGTGACTATTCAACTGACCAGATTGCAAAGCTCGTAATGGCAGCAAGCATGAGCACCCCTGTTCCCAAATATCAGATTTGTGTAGGTGGGGGCGTGCATTACATGCTACCACAAATTAACCAGAATATTTAGGCAGGTCCATATGGTTATTCACTTGCACAATATTTCTGGGTCCGCGTGTGTGAGTGTGACCATATGCAGTTATATTGCAATTGTGTTAAACTGAAAGGGAGAGAGAGAGAGAGTGTGAGTTACAAAAATAGCATTTGAACGCACTCGAATGCAATTTCAGTAATTAAAATAAACAGTTACTGGAGTGCAGCAGCATTTTGAAATTTCAGGAGGAGAGATACCTTGCTTCAGTTATGGGTATTATGTTACCTTTAGTTATGTACATATGTGAATGTTATGTGGCTTTGTAGTTGTCAATCAGAAATTTGTATTCCATTCAATCCCGTGTTGATATGCCAATGACCGTTTGATGGTTCTGCACTCAGTTATGATAAGAATTGGGAAGTCGGGAAAGCAATACATGGTTTGGCTGTATCAGGAGTCATTCCTACCTTATGGTGTGGGTATTAATATGTGTGAGGAGGTGGAAGAGAAATCACATTCACAGATAAAAGTGATTGTTGTTGAATTTGATAATGGTCCGGATGCATTCTTGTTACGAAGAAACGAACGATAATGTCTTTTAGAGAGATATAGAAAAATTATTGTATTTTAACTAAAACACTGAAAAAAGTATAAAATCATCAATATTCTGAATAAAATTGACATTTTATGACTTTTACATAGAATATCCGACACATTTCCACCCGACTGTACTTCCTGGAGACTCCCATTCGATTTTGCACCACTTATTCCAGCTTAGCCGACTTATAGCGTGATGAATATTGGTTGTAGGATGACCAATTGACAAGCTCGTTTCGTGATAAGATTCAGTCACCAATAGTTTGTCTCAATATGATGGTTTCACTTTGCATCTAGACCTTGGGAATTGATTTGACAAAGTACATATACTAAAAGTAAATGTCCACATTTTTTACATTGAGAGAAGGTTTTACAGCTGTCTCTATAGGAAATTCCTCTAAAAAATAGTTAACATTTTTCTAGTATATAAAATTTAGCAAACCTTTATCTTTTATCTTTAATATATTTGATAAAATAATCCTTTCATATCTTCATTTCATGACAATATTTTTAGGAGTTAAACTGTGGTCTTCCTTTCCTTTCTTATAAGTAAAATTTTGTAATTCTATTGTATACTCTCGCAACAAAAATTGATAACAGAGTATTTAGTTTTTTAGATGCATATCTGGTTGTATTTGTTTTTGAAAAGTGGGCGTGGACCCGCCCCTAAATAATAAATAAGTTTTTTGTGAATACCTCTCAAACCAATAAAGCTATATAAACAAAGCTTTGTGCAGCCATTTCCCTTACATACCCCTTAACCCTCCCTAAAAATTGATACAATCGGATAATAACCACGCCCACCTCCCATACAAAGGTTAGGTTGAAAATTACTAAAAGTGCGTTAACCCTCCACTGGAAAACGTCAGAAACACTAAATTTTTTACATAAAGAATACCAGGGGAGTGCTGCACTCAGATTAAAAAAAAGGAAAATGGACCCTGATGACCCTGATTGGTCATTGGGTGGGATTGGTCGTGGTTAACAACCACGACTACTTTCCATATAACCCAGTTTTGAATTCCATCTGATTCGTTCAATTTATAATGTATACATAAGGAACCGATTTAGAAAGCGGAATAAAACTATATACAAACACTGTATTTGAGCTGTGTGACATCACTTGTGGAAAAATTGTCGAAATCGGACTAAAATTTTTCAAGACCCAGGATATCGAACATAATGAACTCAGCGCCTAAGGGTAATCTTTCACCGTAAATATTGGTAAATCTCATATACTTTAATGTAATTCAGAGGAAATTTTTTTCTTCTAATAGTGTGTCTTTGTTCCAAAAATTGATAACATCAGGTCTAACTACCCCCAGCTCCCATATACCTAATTATAGGCAGTTTTTCAAAAATACGGTGGGCTTTATTCCGCATAATATGTGAGATATATTAGCACAATTAAGTCAGCATATAGTCGTGGATATAGTATACCTTGGTGGGGAAAATGAGTGAAATCGGTTCAGGAATTACCTCAGCCCTTATATACTTATGTGATATTTATTTGATGATTTTCGTTATTCTATTGGACTTTATACCGAATATATGTTCAAATTATGTATTATCTTAATAAAACTAGATCAATAAATTGCGAGAGTAAAAAATGTTCGGTTCCACCCGAACTTAGCCTTTCCTTACTTGTTGAATTTTGGTTTAAATATATTATTTATCTTTCTTTTCTTCGATCTAATATATTAAATGACACTAAAATCTTCTTTTTCTTTTATTTCAGGTAAGTGTGAAAAATTCTCCCAATATTATATATAAATCTCTCAAACGACCAGCACATGAATTTCCACATTTTCCAACTAGAAAACTTTTAATTAAAACTCCAAGACAGACACATAACGCATAACGGTAAGCAATAAAAATAAATAAAAACCAGAAAAGCAATAAATTTTATAAAATAATTGCTTAATTGCAATTGTGTAATTGTGCATGCGTATTCAACAAACACAACAACAATAGAAGCAATGAAAGTTGCCAGGAAAGCAATAAAACAAGGACAATTCCTTTGCATGCCTTGAAGAAAGCACTAGAATATCACACTTAAGTCTTAAATGAAATTCGAAAACAATATGAAACTTTACACTTGAGTGCAGAAAAATTGAATTACGTGGAGAGAGAGGGGGGATTTAAATATCCCAAATTAAAATTATATGAGGTGTTTAAGCAATTCTTCTGAGTCTATGGGCGGCTTTGTGCTTTGAGTTGTCATCAATGACGCTAGAGAGGTTCCTCTCTAACACAGGGAGTTTAAGGTGAAAAGCGAGAAAAACTCTTGTAATTAAAATTAAAAATGTATGTAAAATAATAATTTCGTGGATAAACGGAGGAGAGTGAGGGACTACGCTAGCAAAATTTCCACCAAATAGCGAAATATGTGTGTGAAGACGATAAATCAAGCAGGTATGAAGCCTGCCACTAGGGGGTGTGAGAGCGCCTGTTAGAATCGCGTTGTCACCACGCTTGGCATTTCATGGGAATCATGGCGACAAGTATACCAGCGAAGAAAAACACAACTTGAGATTACCACACAAGTATATCTAACAAGTAGATATGCCATATACATATGTATATACCAAGTACCTAAGCACCATTAACATAATAATCAAAATTTTATTCGGCGTTGTCACCCACACCGCCTCTCCGTTCGCAGTTGTGTTTGCACCTGGGTGTTGTGCCTGCTCATCAGAGCATCCCCCCTCTGTGTGTAACGGCGCTGTTGCTTTTTGTAGCGGTTAAAAGTAATTAAATTCAAAAACTAGCATCATCGGTAAATTCCATAATTATACGCGACTGCATGTCAAGCGTTAGACTTATGAAAATTGCAACTCACCCCTAATGCGATGGATTTCCCTGTTTTCTTTATTTCGTGTTTTGAAACTGTGTCTTTGGTATACTTATACTTGAGGAATAATTGTTCATATGAGGAACAGTGGTCCATTTTGTTCATCTTTGCTTATATTTTAAAATATTTATATTGGATCCATTGATTTTCCTTCATTTTAATCACAAACTTATTGTTTTTCTACCATTGGAGGAAAGATCTATTTTGGGTTCCTAAACAGTATCTATGTTATCAGAAAGTAGTTATTTTTATATTCAAAGATCAGTGGAATTATAATTAAGCTAATCAATTGTTCTTTCCAGATCCATATTCTTATAGTGAAGTTACGTATTCGAAAGTTTTTCCTTAAAGAAACTTCACAAATAAAGGCAAGAATCCTACTTACATAATGAAAATTCTATTTCTTTTGCTTCTATAGCTTTTGAGAACATCTACTGTGTCGAACATGATACTTTAACCATCCAAAGAACTGTTTCTTCATTAATGTCTTTCGAGGGCTCTATGGTTTAGGATAATCCAACTGACTCTTGTATTGTTGTCGGTTTTTAACTATCTTTCTGAGAGCAAATCTGGGAGCTAAGGAATGTTATGATCAGATTTCGCTCATTGTTGGTACGCAGACATATTATTAGAAGATAAATATTCCCTCTGAATTTGTTTCAAAATATCCCAGAGACTTACCTATATTTTTTTTGATAAAAATTTATTCGAAGCTCTGAGGGCCTCATTTTCTATATATGGGGCCTTGAATACTTATGATCAGATTTCGACGATTTTTAGAAAGGGGGTGCTACACTATAAATGCAGTATTTGTGCAAAGTTCTTTTCTGATATCTTCACTAGTAGCTTACTTTATATATTGTAAATTAAACTATTCAGGTCGACTTCAAAGTTCTGCTATATAGGAAGTAGGCGTGGTTGTAAACCGATTTGACCTATTTTCACAACATATCATTGGGAATCCAGGAAGATATTATGAACCGTATTTCATTGAAATTGGTCGAGTAGTTTCTGAGGTACGGTTTTTGGTCCATAAGTAGGCGCAGTCACGCCCATTTACAATTGTTTATACCATTTTGAGTGCAGCTCTTCTGTACCTTATTTATAATGAAATTTAATTTTTCTTGTGGTTTTCCTTACTGAATTAAAACGTGGTTATAATCCGATTTTCTCCATTTTTAGACCGTATAAGGAAGTGCCTGAAGAAAACGACTCCTGAGAGTTTGGTTGATATAGCTTTAGTAGTTTACGAGATATGTACAAATATTAGTAGGGGCAGGGCAACGCCACTTTTCTAAAAAAATTACATCCAAATATGCCCTTTTTTAGAATAATCCTTTTGACCAAATTTATGGCTTATTTATAGCTCTTTATAAATTTTCGGTTATCGCCATTTTGTGGGCGTAGCAGTGGTCCAATTTTGCTCATCTTCAATCTTGAATTTAATTTTCTTATGGTGCCAAGAAATACGTGTACCAAGTTTCATCAAAATATCTCAATTTTTACTCAAGTTACAGCTCTGCTTAGTTTGGTATATGTAACTCCATATCTACCTCGTTCAGTTTTAGGACTTACAACCAATCGTTACTGTCTTTACAAAAAGACAAGCCTTTAGTAAAAGACCACGACTATTTTGAGAGCTTTATTTCGGAAGCTCACGGTTATTGCGGTCATACACTCGCGCATATTTGCGGATTAACGTTATGGAGTAATTTCTCATATCGCTGACCGTGTAGATGACCAGTTTGGAGGATCCTTGGATCAACATCTCAGAATTCCATATCCGTAACTCTTCTAAGAACCTTGTGAAAATCATATTCGCCTCCCATGTGGCTGAAAATTTTCCTTTTAATAAAGTTTCAATACTCAAAATAGCCTTCCTACTAAAATCTTAAATATTTTTTTTTACATTTTTCAATGCCTTGTGGCACTGCTGCCAAGTACAGGTGAGACTAAACTCGGTATACTTAGCGTGGGCTTCCCTAACCTACGACCTAGTCAGCCAGCTTCAATGGTATTGCTTTGAATCACTTTACCAACAGCGTAACCCCTTTCGTCACACACACACACCTCGAGGAAGAAACGTTTGCTGTCTTTAACGAAAAGACAGTCTGCCCAAAGGAAGTCCATACCCAGAGAGTAGGAGTGGGCGAAATGTGTGTGCCCGTTCGTGGCATGGCGCTTTTGAGACGTTACGCTCTTGTGTGGCGCTGTCTTCTGCCTGTTGGCTGTGTGTGTCTTAATCCTTTTTCCATTATTATTTTCATAATTCTTATTTACATGCCGACGCTGGTGTTGTTGTTGTAGTTGTCATGCTCATTCCCTCTTCTTGCTAGTTGTTGCTATATTTCTGTGCCTCGTTGGTTGTTTTTGTTGTTGTTGGCAACATAATATTGTCTGTTCTTATTCGTATTCCGGTTCCTGTTGCTGCTCGCTTTCCTCATTTACTGGCAACAACCAGCCAAGATGTTTTTCTTACTCAGATTTCGCTTGTTTATTGTTTTTGCTTTTTGTTTTTGTTTTTTTTTTTTTTTGCGCTTCCCAATCTTTATGTGTTTATTTGTAACCTTTTAAAGTAAAGAAATAGAAAAAGGATTGTTTTTCCTTCACAGCTTGCGCGGGAGTTAGTGCTTGCCGGGAGTTGGGGCTCACGGTGGGTATGGAGAGTGGCGTGAGCGCGTGTGTTTATGTTTAGCAGAAAATTATTTTCTTATAACTGAATTATTCACAGATTACACGGCGCACTCCGTGGCTTGTCTGTCGTTTGCGGCGAGGATGGTGGGTTGTACTGAGAAACGAGTCTTAAAATATTCGTAGACCAGCGTTGGATGCTTTGAAGCGCTTAAGCGCCGCCCCCTCCTCTGCTATTTTGTGCTGCTCATGTGCGAACTTCATAATTACAAACGCAAAGGGTTTAATTTTTAATTAAAGCGCATTTATGGCAGTCGTCTTGTTCCTTTGATTCTTCATATTTCTGAAGTGCTTTGGCAATATCGCTGCGGTTCTTTTTTCGTTTCTTATTTGTTAATTTCATATTCAATTTGCAGAGGCACTGCAGCGCTGCAGTTGATGGGAGTATATAATGGATATAGATTTGTTTTAACTGTTATTTAAATTTTAAGTTTAAGACTCATTTAGTTTATTTATATATATATATATATATATATATATATTTGGCGTAGGAACCACTTTAAGCGATTATAGCCGAATCCACCAAAGCGCGCCACTCATTCCTCCTTTTTGCTTTTAGGCGCCAACTGGTAACACCAGGTGAAGCCAGGTCACTTTGCACTTGGTCTTTCCATCCACTCCGGTCGTCCTCTTTCGCGGCTTCCTCCAGCGGGTACTGCATCGAATACTTTCAGAGCTGGAGTGTTTTCTTCCATCCGTACAAGATGACCTAGCCAGCGTAGCCGCTGTCTTTTTATTCGCTGAACTATGTCAATGTCGTCGTATAAATCGTACAACTCATCGTTCCATCGTCTGCGGTATTCGCCGTTGCCAATGTTTAGAGGACCATAAATCTTGCGCAAAACCTTTCTCTCGAAAACCCCAAGAGTCGTCTCATCGGATGTTGTCATCGTTCACGCTTCAGCGCCATATATCTGGACGGGAATAATGAGCGATTCGTATAGTTTGATTTTGGTTCGTCGAGAGAGGACTTTACTTTTCAATTGCCTACTCAGTCCAAAGTAGCACCTGTTGGCAAGAGTGATTCTGCGTTGGATTTCATGGCTGACATTGTTATTGGTGTTAATGCTGGTTCCCAGATAAACGAAATTATCTACAACTTCAAAGTTATGACTGTCAACAGTGACGTGTGAGCGAAGACGCGAGTGCACTGACTGTTTGTTTGATGACAGGAGATATTTTGTCTTGTCCTCATTCATCACTAGACCCATTCACTTCGTTTCCTTATCCAGTCTGGAAAAAGGAGAACAAACGGTGCGTGTGTTGTTTCCAATGATATCAATATTATTGGCGTATGCCAGTAGCTAAATAGACTCCAAGAATTAGTAACTTCTTAAGATATTATGATATTTGAACTTATGTTTTGAGTTTACCTAGCCAAATCTGAATGTCAAAATTTCGGTCATGACGTGTTTATTATTTTGAATAATTAATTTTTCCTTTTCCAAATGAAAACTGGACCTAGCCTTTTCTACCATTTAAGTATAATATCCAAAAATGGATGAACCAAAAGCTTATTTTTTGTTTTCAACGAAATTACTTATGTAACTTGATGTACTTCTCATCTTTTTTTAAGTAATTCGCATAATGAAATTACTGAGTTCGTATCCCAGTCTTTTAGTATTGGGGACTAGATGCAGCTAATGAATGTAATACTTTTATTTCCGTTCCTTCTTGAGAACTTTCTTCTCTTTTTGTTATTTTTGTAGAATCAAAAACCATCCAGCAAATAATTTGTGTGCAGAGTTGACAGCCCTTGGTCATATCAAAAACCTGGTTCGTTCTGGTTATGTATCCTCGACCTTCGTAGAAGCCGATGCTTTTTTGATTGACTTTATTCCTTTTCTATATAAACGATCCCCAGAATAAATTTCTAATTCTTGAAACTCGTGTATGACGTATTCTATCCGAAATCCTACAATATTTTCCATTTATCTCATATATTTCATTTATTTTAAGTCATCCTCTACGTCTTTGATAGTTCATTGATAGTTCAGAGTTATATTTAGGGTATTCACAAGGTGTCATAGTGTGTCATATCGTCATATTGTCATATTTTTTTATGACTGTCATACCAACACTCTTGTTGTTTCACGTGCAAAATTAAAATATGACTGATACAACACTGCGTGGTATGTTTCGTGAGTTCGCTATTCTATACCCCTACCCACTTGCTGCCGATTTTTTTCGGTTTTTTACAGCATATGCCTAGTACTGCTGTAACCGGTTACTTTTTGGAACCGTTTTTTTTTGGGACACACTCGTGGCAGTCTGGGCGGTCGGTGGGTGGGGCTTTGTGGCAAAACTTCGACGAGTGGGTAGTCGGTTTTCTGTGAAGAACCGGTTTTTTAGTTTGGTCAGTGGTCGGTTTTGCTCGTGCCCTTCTGCCCGAACACTTCTCAACCGATTTATACCGCACATTGTATATATCTGGAAAATACGGACATATATATGTGGTTTTGGCCTCAACAAAAATCGCTATGTATTTTTTTGCTAAGGCCAAAATCGGATGATCGCATATATATATTGATGATTTTTTATCGCAGATCGCGGATATATAGCATTTCTGTCTTCTTAATTTTTCACTATCAGCTGATTAATATGAACATACAACAGTTAAGGGTGCTCACAAATGTAGCTTTTTTTAAGAATATTAAAATATGACATAAGACATACAAAAAAGCTTGTGAATTGCCTAATTATACTTGTAGCCAAGTATTTGTACATACAAATATGTATATAGCTATTTATTTCTGCTGAAGTTTTAGAAGAATTCGAGTTAGAAAAGCTAAATTTATGCTGAAAACATTCGCTTAAATATTGCTGGTGCCATCCCATTTTGTTTTAGCTTCAGAAGAGAGTACATAGTTCATGAGTAAGAAACATTTCATCTACATAGCAATGTATGTTTCGTGTAAAGGACTGAAAGATTAGAAATGTTGAAGGTTAAGTCAGGATGTGTACCATAGAAACTACGAAAATATTGGAGTTATAGGCTTTTATTGTGATCATTGTTCGATTTTTGCCATTTTATATGAACAACAGAGGTTAGAGAAAGGACCTGTGTGAATAATATTATCGTAATTATCTACTTACATTAATGTACATTCACACACTTGAATTAGTATATATCGCATAAGAAGATATTCACATTGAAATAAGCAAAAATGTGAAAAAAGGTTTCAAAAATGTGATAATACAACGTTTGTATGTACATATATATAAATATTTTTGGTGTCAGCCTAAGTATATGACAAAGCATAAAAGCCCACCAGCGGCACGTAGAGCGTTGACAGAAAAATTGCTGTGACATGTCAACGCTATTTATGTACATGCGGGGTTAATTTTTTGAGGATGAAATACAGACGAATGTACGTACCCACGCACCGGCGGAAATGCATACGCTTAAAGCACAAACACAACCAACCAGTGACAACCGCATAGAGGACTCACCTGGTATACGCAAATCAACAACAAAGAACTCGCGCACACACACGCCCACCACCAGCAGTGACATCACCACCACAAAAAAATAACAACAAAAAGGTAATAAAAAGTTGGAAAAAAAGTAAAAAAGGAAGCAAGTGATGATGCGTTTCAACCGCTGCCGACACCATTGTGACACGCGTATGCGTTTGCCACCAACAACAACAACACAACGCTTTTAAAAAGGTGCAAACGCACAAAAACCTCGCTTTTGTGCCTAAATGTATGCTATAAAAACGCGAAAACGTGCGTACAGGTCGCAGAATGTGGGTGGGGGGAAGCGAGAATATTATATGACAAAGTCATGCATTGTTGTTGGTTTTTGTAGTTATGTATGTGTGTGTTTGTATGTATGTATTTGTGTGACTTTTAAATTGTGCGCAGAGGTGTGGCATGTCAATTTCGAATGGAAACTTGCGACCGCAAAGTCGTTTCTTATTTGTTCAGCAACAAATAATATTTTGGAAATATACATATATTACATATCTATGTATGTATTTATGTATGTATGTATGTAAGTTTGTATGCAAGCACATGCAAACACTTACAGCGTATGTCGCGTAATGAAAGATAAATATTTAAATTGTTGGAAAAAAATTTGACTGAAGTCAGCAATTTGTGTGCGCAGCTCTCTATCATTCGCTTCAATTATTTTTATTTTTTCAAGAAAAAAAATTTATTTTTTCGAGAAAATTTTTTTTTATTTTTTTTTTCACTCAAAAATTCATTAATTTCAAGCCCACTCTCCAAAGTTTAATATTTGTTTTTTTATTTTTTTAATTTCATTTAAATGCTGTCATAAAAATATAAAAATCGCACCAGTCACCAGTCACCCGACATTTCTCATTTTTCAAAGTTGTCCACAAAACAATTAATATACATTTATTAAAAAACAATTCTGGTGGCCGTCAGCTTTTGATGTCGCCAGCGTTAGCGCCGGTGTGGAGTTCATGCATGTTAATCACACACAGACACATACATTTTTATAATACACTCCATACCCCTTTCCTTGTCTTGTTGTCACATACTCATTTGTCGTTTAGTCTCGAACTGGTCGAACAAATGACATATGAACATTGTGTGTTGGCTAAAAAGGCGTGAAACAAGTGTTGCTGACACCTCAAAAGGTTACAGAGTTCAAGCGAAGTGTCACGTTGCCTTTGACACATGTACATACATACTTTGATATTTTGAACATTAAATTGAAATACAATACCAAAATTGAAAAAATGTCTAAAAACGACATAATATGTATGGGAGTCTAGGATTTATATCAAATAAAGGGGAAGCAGTGAAGGAAGAAGAATATTTTTATATATTTCTAATTGTTCTAAAGGTGAGAAATAATCAATGAAGGGGTTAAGTGTAGTCCGAGTCACGAAAAAATTAGAATTTTCCGTATTTTTTTGCTATTAAATCAAGTTAGTATACTCTCGAAAAGTAAATCGATTGGTATTTTGGGTAATTTACTTTTTCGAATAATTTACTTTTCCAAATATATACATAAATTATCTGTTTTTATAATATTAAATGCATTTTTAAACTTAAAAATTTCATTCATTTATTTGCTTCAATGGATTTACACGAAAAACATATTTACATTTACATACATACATATGTATTTGCTATGAAGAGAAAAAATCTTGAATATTCTTTTGTTTTTTTTTCTTTTGCAATATATTTTCTGACCATTTTTGTACGACAATTCAAAAAGTCTGACACCTGATTTGCATCGTTTTAATTTTTAATGCAGTGGATCAAGTAGGAGAGTTTATTTACTAAAAAGACGCGATAAACAAGAGAGTAAGTGTTTTTGCAACATCGTAAAAAACGCTGCTTGCTTCGTTTCGAATTTTTTATCACACTCTCTGAAAAGTAAATTAAAAAATTTACTTTTTCGAGGTGCATGTGTAATCTTAAAGGTGATTAACTTTTCCGCGATTATTTACTTTCTGAGAATTTACTTTTCGAGAGTATACTGTATTTTACATAATTAATAATATGGCATTATTACACCTTTTTTGACTTAAAGTCACGGAAATTTTGGAAAAAAAATTATAATATCCAAAGTTATATCTGTTTGTGTTGACCCAGTTTCAAAAAAAAAAGGTTCTTGCGGTGACTATCATAAGTCCTTGGATATCCATCTAAAATCAATTGGATATTCATATAAAATTTTATGAATAGATAATTCTGGGCCAGATCGAAGCATTTTTTTTCAAAAATTAACAAAATGGCAGCCTCAGGAAATACATTTTTCAGTTAATTGGTCTTAAAAAATCGAAGTTTTTGAAAAACAAAAGCTTTGATCAAGCCCCATTACTATGTATTTTAAAAGCTGTATAAATTTGATTAAAGGAAGGTTTTCGAGTTACAGTAGTCACTAGTTCAAAAAACATAGTTTTGAGAAAAACGCATTTAAAGTTTCATCAGAGCGTGTTGGAGTGCTCTTTGTTATTTGACGAATAACTCGAAAAGTAATTATTGGATCAACTTCAAATTTTCCGCGAATAATTTTAAGATATCACACTTAGCGAAAATGACAAGAAAAACTGATTTTTGAAAATCCTGACTACTCCTAACCTCTTAAATAATACTTTTGAGGCCCTGTCTTGAATTTTGATTGTATAATAATATGTTTAGAGGTTAGAATATACCATCGATCGTGTTTTTCCAAAGTGTCGGAAGCACAAACTCTTTTCAATTTCTTAGTACCGTATATCTGGTACGACTATTTATATTTAAACGTATATCCTCTGAGTTGCAGCCACGTTAATCCTAATCTAAGAGCGTATTTCATATTTTTATACTTTTTATACCTGAGGAGGTTGGTATTGAAAATGGGCGAAATTGAATAATAACCATGCCCACCTCCCAAACAAAGGTTGGATTGAAAATTACTAAAAGTGCGTTAACTCACTAACGGAAAACATCAGAAACTCTAAATTTTACAGAAGTCGAAAACCATATTTCAGAAACTTCTTGACTGATTTCAATGAAATTCAGTTTGTAATATTTTCTTGACACCCTGATAACACGCATGAAAAATGGGCGAAATCGGTTCACAACCACACCTACTTCCCATATAACTCCATTTTGAATTCCATCTAATTCCTTAACTTCATAATATATATACATAAGGAACCAATGGAGATAGTGTAATAAAACTTTATACAAATACTTGTACTGTGGCTTCACTTGTGGAAAAATTGTCGAAATCGGACTATAACGTTTCAAGGCCTCAGATATCGAACATGAAGAACTCAGTGCCTATGTGTAATTTTTCACCGAAAATATCGGTAAATCTCTCAGGTATTTTAGTGTGATTCAGAGGGAATCGTTTTCTTCCAATAGTGTGTCTCTGTTCCAAAAATTATTAAAATCGGGTCATAACTTTCCCTATCTCCCATATACATAATTGTAGGATTTTCAAAAATACTGTGGGCTTTATTCCGCATATATGTATTGGTTAATATGTGAAATATCTTAGCCAAATTAAGTGAGCATATAGTCTTGTATATAGTGTACCTTGGTGGTGAAAATGAGTGAACTCGGTACGGGAATTACCTCAGCCCTCATACACTATGTATGATGATTTTTGTTTTTCTATTTGACTTTATACCGAATATATAGGTCAAATTGTGTGTTATCTTAATGAAACTATAACAATAAATGGCGAGATTATAAAATGTTCGGTTGTACCTGAACTTAGCCTTTGCTTACTTGTTTTCTTAGAAAAACTCCGAAACGTTCGTTGCAACCAGCGTTCGTTATTCATTTCTTATCCACATTATAATTTTTTCACATAAATTGTAAGTTTATTTTACTTCAATTCCCTGTACTAAATATCTGTACTTCTACCCACATAGCATATATTCCCATACCGCTCATTACATTTCTCATAATCGCTAGAAATTGATAGGTTATCGAACGACGTTCGGCAATAAATATGTTGCCTATCCACAGGCGCAGAAATGCAATGATTGGAAAACGTGGATAAAAAAGCGACAAAATCGAAAACAATGCTTAAACAATCATATAAAATATAAAAAATAATATGTCTGTATGTAATTCACATATGTGTTTCCGTTTCATAAATTTATTTCTGTCGAATGCATTTAACACCCTCGAAATGCGTATTTTTGCAGCTTCTTAATGATTACACTGCTACATATGTTTTCCTTGCTGTCGCATTTATGGTTCTTATCTATCCTAAAAAACGCAAAAAAAACATTATTAATATTTCTTATAGAAATATTTGGCATTTTCATAGCAAATCAACTGCGATTTTTTACGTGCCATCTCTTGGGAATTGAAGCGCGAGAAATGTTGATTTAAGTATTTATAATCTTCTGTAAATAGATTACCCGCTATCTGCCTTTTAATAGCTGTTTCGAAGTTTAGTATTTTTTTACTCATTTTTTATCTTTTTTATTTAGCTTCTATTCCCAAGTGTTGTGAATTAATGTTTCATACTTCTAGAGAAATTGTTTGGAATATATTGCGTTTTTATATTAAGTGTCGAATGAAATCTGTCATGAGGTGATTTAGAATGGGAATGTGGAGCATTTTAACAAAAATTGACCCATAAATTGTTCAATATTAATAGCGTTTGAAGCAAGTGAATTTTATTAAGAAAAAGTGAATTTCAAATTTGATCGAGTCTGAACATAAATCCGACAAGTTTTATGCTATTACGAATCTGTTGAAAAATTGACTTTTTAGTTTAGAGTTTTTTTATACTCTCGCAACAAAAGTTGCTAAAGAGAGTATTATAGTTTTGTCCACATAACGGTTGTTTGTAAGTCCTAAAACTAAACGAGTTAGATATAGGGTTATATATACCAAAGTGATCAGGGTGACGAGTAAAGTTCAAATCCGGATGTCTGTCTGTCCGTCTGTCCGTCCGTGCAAGCTGTAACTTGAGTAAAAATTGAGATATCTTAATGAAACTTGGAACACGTGTTCCTTGGCACCATAAGAAGGTTAAGTTCGAAGATGGGCGGAATCGGACCACTGCCACGCCCACAAAATGGCGATAACCAAAAACACATAAAGAGCTATAACTAAGCCATAAATAAAGTTATGAAAACAAAATTTGGAACATAGGTTCGCATTAGGGAGGGGCACATTTAAATGTAATTTTTTTGGAAAAGTGGGCGTGACCTCGCCCCCAAATATGTTTTTTGTATATATCTTGCAAACCAATAAAGCTATATAAACCAAATTTTCTGCAGACGTTTAAAAACGAAAGAAATCGGATAATAACCACGCCCCCCTTCCATACAAAGGTTAGGTTGAAAATGACTAAAAGTGCGTTAACTCACTAACGAGAAACGTCAGAAACACAAAATTTCACAGAAATGATAGCAGAAGGTAGCTGCACTAGGATCTTTTTACAAAATGGAAAATGGGCGTGGCATCGCCCACTTATGGGTCAAAAATCATATCCATATCTCAGGAACTACTCGACAGATTTCAATGAAATTCGGTATATAATATTTTATTGACACCCTGATGACATGTGTGGAAAATGGGTGAAATCGGTTCACAACCACGACTACTTTCTTTATAACTCAATTTTGAATTCCATCTGAATCCTTCACTTTATAATATATACATTAGGATCAATGATGATAGCGAAATAAAACTTTACACAAATACAGTATATGATCAGTGGCATCACTTGTGAAAAATTGTCGAAAACGGACTATAACTTTTCAAGGCCCCAGATATCGAACATGTTGAACTCAGCTCCTAAGGTTAAATTTTAACCGGAAATATGGGTAAATCTACCAGATAATTTAATGTAATTCAGAGAAAATTGTTTTCTTCCAATAGTGTATCTCTGTTCCAAAAATTATTAAAATCGGGTCACAACATCCCCTAGCTCCCATATACCTAATTAAAGGCTTTTCAAAAATTCGTTGGGCTTTATTACGCATATATGTATTGGTTAATATGTGATATATCTTAGCAAAATTAAGTGAGCGTATAGTATTGGATATAGTATCTTGCTGGTGAAATTGAATGAAATCGGTTCAGGAATTACATCAGCCCTCATATCTATATATGACTTTCATTATTCTATTAAACTTTATGCCGAATTTATGGGTAAATTTGTGCGTTATCTTAATAAAATGTCTTCAATAAATTGCGAGAGTATAAAATGTTCGGTTACACCCGAACTTAGCCTTTCCTTACTTGTTTATTTTTGATTCTGTAATATGTATTCTTTTTAACATTTCTCAGAAGTTGTTTGTGGAACGTTCTCAAGACACCCGAGTTTTCCAGTTTGTAATATGTGTATATGATAGCTATGGAATGGATAAAATAGGGTTTCCTAATGAAAAAAGTATATAGGAGACCTTCATAACGGCGTCTAATCTAGTTACAAAACATGTAGTCCCCTTTTCATCATCTAAACAAGACCGAGTTTTTGTTCCTACATTCACATATTTATCAGTATCTGCTAGGAGCAATTTATCTTAGAAAATATTAGATCGGAAACAAGGTCCTAGCTAGTTCTATGGAACTTACTGGGCAGTTCTATTTGCCAATTTTCGTGCTATTCTTTATGCAACTCAATATCTGAAGGTTAGGTATTGATCTTTATATTATTGTACTATAATTTTATATTAATCTATGAAGCTTAAATCATCCACAACAGTTCTCCATATTGCTCAAGCTCTCAAGATGTAGATTTCGTCCTAGGCATTGCATAGAACAAGAATGGTAGAATTAAGCGTCTAGCCACATGGGAGCAGCTCATAGTAGATGATTCCCTTCCATTCCCACCAAACACCCAGCAAAACCTTCCTGGACGTCAATTCCGGCTTGGCCACTGTTTGGGACGATTCATCGGTCTTCGACCACGACCGTTTTCGCTTGATCTTGTCGTATGTGATCAATTTTTCGTCGCCAGTCACCATCCGCTTCAAAAATGGGTCGAGTTCGTTCCGTTTCAGCAGCATAGCACAGGCGTTGATTCGGTTCAGAAGGTTTTTTGCGTCAAACATCAAGCTTTTATGTGTATCCAGCCTTCTGCAGATGATTTAAAATGGTTTGAAGACCAACTCCCATCTCCTGAGCGATGTCACGAGATGCCACAAGCCGGTCTAACTCGATGTTTTCCAAGATTTGATCGGTATTCGTCGTCACAGGTCTTCCGCCGGTTGGCTTATCCATGGTGTCGTTTTCACCAGCTCTGAATCGTCGAAACCATTCCTCCGCAGTTTGAAGTGATAGAGTACCATCCCCCAAAACACCATTAATCTCACGGAACGTTTCACTCGCGGATTTGCCTTTAACGAAGGTAAACTTTAAAAAAGCGCGAATTTCGGCGTTAGTGAACTCCATATTTACATGTCTATAACTGTTGAACGCAATATTCAAACTAATCATGCATAGTGTCGTTTTGTAGGTTACGTCAAGACCTTTCAGATACAAGCTATGTGGCGCTTTATACATAGTTGCGAAATTCAAAAGACAAAAGGGCAGATGGGAGATATTTAATATTATTTCGAAGCAGAAGACAAGGTATTTAGTAGGTGAACCACGGTTTAAGTGTGGTCCAAGTGTCTGAGCCATTTATTTAATGTATTACCAAACAATACTTGGCAAACTCTAAATTTTTCCTACAGGGTATCCATGTAAATCGCAAACATATGCCTTCCACTCCCTCATATGCGGTCTATTTGATGTGAAAAGTGTCTTTTTTTAATTTAGATAATTCAAAAATTGCACACATCAATAGGCATATCGCATACAAGCAAACAAATATTGTAGAAGAGGCACTTGAGAAAGTAAAAAATGTGTGCGAAATCGCAGGCAATCACAAAAGAGGGAGAAACTGAATAAGGGCAAAGGCAATAACGTGGCGTTCTCATATGCTCCACTTCGCTGTAATCGCTGTAATAATCATAATAATAGAGCAGATCAGTGCGTTTAAGCTGCCAATAAAAGTAAATCAAAGTCACAAAGCGTGCAAGGACACACCCACAAATACACATACAGTGAAAGAAGCAGCGAGTAATGTAAAAAGACGAATTAGAAGAGGAAAAAAATATGAAAGTTGGTGAGGGGGGTCGTTCAAGTGCACATGCACACTGCTGAGAATTGCAAACATAAGAGGCATTTCCTGTTTTAAATTGTGAATTTATAACTTGCCACCCCACCACCGACGTCTAACGGTTGACTATGTGACTTTTCTGCACACACATATCATATTTTCGATTTCAACTTTCCACGCTCATTTTATCGCTTTTTATATTCTAAATTCCTTGCGACGTTTTTTTATGTTTTTCATTTTTTTGCGCGCAATTTTAAAAAAGTCATAATCGCAGATAAGTGCGGTCTACACAGTCATTCATTATGTACTTTCAAACGGGTGCCGAAATATGAGAGCACACACACTGGCAACCCCTCTGCGCTATGAAGGCACTCCACACCACAGTCAGTCTCTCTAACCCATATGTGTGTAGTGTTGCAAATTTTATGGCCACAGATAGGTAGTTGAGAGCTTCGACACACACATGTCCTTGCCAAAGGACATACATACATTCATACATACTTATACACTTCCCTGCATGCATATGTGAGATAAATAGCAGAATTTTCAGTTTTAGATTTCTGCATAATGTCAGCTTTGATTTCACTGCGTCGACTTTTACACTCGCACACATCCGCATCCACAATGTAATCATTCAACCTCTGACTCTTCGCTGAGACTCTTTTTATGCCATTTTTGCGCAATCTTGAAATATTAGCCACCGCTATTGTGTTATATGCCTTTGGGATTAGAATATTAAAAGTGATTGAAAAAATCGCTGACAAAAGAAGAATAAATATTTGCGACCGCTGCGGCCACAACAAAGGCAATAACAGCAACAACAACAGCAGCAAACATATTGGAAATTCTATTTCGGTACCTTTCTCATATTTTACTTCTCGGCGCTTTTGCAAATTATTGCCTTCATTTGATTCACACACTTACATGCACACTTTTTAAAGACTGTTGCCTCTCTTTTATGTTGCATTTTAATTTCGTTTAAATTGCTTTTGATATTTATTATAAGCCATTTCGAGTGGATTTTGCATGCTGTGTGTAGAAATTATGATATATAAGGATATGGTATTAGCATAACTTTAAATACTCTTTAAATACTGATATTAAAAATGGCGGGTTAAGCATTAATAGCTCTTTAAGTTGTTCAAAGAAGGTCGTTTTATTGATGTTTTCTATTTTTCTTACCAGCCTACTCAGTAAAATATTTTCCCACTTGGATTTATATATGTACATATCGCTTGATTATTATTCTCTCTCGTTCGATACCTTTTATCGTATACTGAGAATTTAATGCCGATTGTAATTATGCACCTGTTCTAAAGCGCTCGAGAAAGATATTCGAAGAATCCTTTGGTTCTGAACCTATATGAGCATAGTCAATCCAACAATCATTGGTAAGTGGGCGTGGCCCCGCCCATAAATCGGTTATTTGTATTAAACTCGCAAACTAATAAAGCTATATAAACCAAACTTTCTGCAGTCGGTTCTCTTACATACCCCACCATACAGCATGAAAATAGTTGAAATCGGATAATAACCACGCCCACCTCCCATACAAAGGTTAGGTTGAAAATTACTAAAAGTGGGTTAACTAACTAACGAAAAACGTCAGAAACACTCAATTTTCCAGAAGAAATAGCAGATAGAAGCTGCACTCAGATTTTTTTACAAAATGGAAAATGGGCGTGGCATCGCCCACTTATGGGTCAAAAACCATATCTCAGGAACTACCCGACCGATTCGAATGAAATTCGGTATATAATATTTTCTTGACACCCTGATGACACGTGTGGAAAATAGATGAAATCGGTTCACAACCACGACAACTTCCCATGTAACTCAATTTTGAAATCCATCTTATTCCTTCACTTTATAATGTAAACATAAGGAACCAATGTAGATAACGGAATAAAACTTTACACAATTAGTGCATATCATCTCTGGCTTCACTTGTGAAAAAATTGTCCAAAACGGACCATAACTTTTCAAGGCCCCAGATATCGAACATGTTGAACTCAGCGCCTAAGGATAAATTTTAACCGAAAATATGGGTAAATCTCTCAGATATCTCAATTTAATTCAGAGGAAATTGTTTTCTTCTAATAGTGTGTCTCTGTTCCAAAAATTATTAAAATCGGGTCATAACATTTCCATATACCTCATTGTAGGTTTTTCAAAAGTATCTTCTCCTAACACCCATTTACCTAATTATAGGTTTTTCGCTTTATTCCGCATATATGTATTGGTTACATTTCTTCAATAAATTGTGAGAGTATAAAATGTTCGGTTCCACCCGAACTTAGCCTTTCCTTACTTGTTTTTAATAAGGATGTGTGCAATTAGAAGGACTTGTAGTTAGGATATACATATTTTAAACAAATTTCAGTGAAATTTTCTTATAATTCCTCTACCAATTTTCACTTATAACAATTTTTCCGACAGTTTTCAAATAAAATATTTATAAACCAAACCAAACCAGATCAGGGTTCTGATGTAACCCCAGAAAACCAATATGGGGACAGCGATTTTTAAAATTTCAGGGTCACAGTTTACGAATTCGGTGTCGGTTTTTCAAAATTCAAAAAGGCAGATCCAATATGGCCGTCGCTTTTTTGAAAAATGTATCGGAATTACTTGAAAATCGTTACTCGGGGGTTCTCGGAATCGCTGATAACGAATTTGTCGTTCCTTTTTTTATATTCAAAATGTCGAACCAAAATGGGGGACACATTTTAAAAATTCGTCATTTTAAATTTTGAAAAAAAAACAACGGATTCGGAATCGGTTCGGCTATTTATTTATTTGTATTGGTTTTTTTATCCATTATCTTTTCCATTTACTAGGTATTTCATTACTCTCGCTATGAAAAATTGAGCTTTTTCGCACAGTTTTTTTAATAATTTTCACTTTTCAACCATGAAAATGCTATTGTCGATCGTAGTATGTCTACCAACACTTATAGAAACTTACGTCTAACCTGGTCTTAAGCTGCATTCTGATTTATTTGACTTAAATTCTAAATTCTTTGTATATTTCTCTAATTTTTTACTCTCTGCTCTCTGAAAAACTAACTATTTTCAGTAATGTTTTCTTCATTGAGATCTACATATGTATCTATCTTCGTTATGTATCGTCGAAGCTAAGTGGAAATTTGTAGTTGATCGTTACAATTTTAGCTTTCTGGTGGCGGGAATTCATTTATGGTTACTTCTATTAATTCTCATTATGATTTCGGATCACTCAAAATCAAAAATTGGAGACTATAATCAAACGATTCTATGTATATGACATTTTTATCAACGCGGAAGCCATGGAAATTCATTCATTCATTGGATGAAGTTTACCTGAGAGTTTGGCAAGTGTCGGGTTTTTAAAGTGGAAAGCCTTTACCAACGTCAGTTTATATCCAATCGTAGAAAATGTGATAATTAGACTTCATTTAAGAGATTGAAGTTAACTAAATTAATCTTTTCATTAAAAATTTCATCAAAAATGGGTAATCTTTAAAAGAGTTACAGCCTAAATAAAATACATGTACACATAACTGTATGTATTTATACAATATCAGTACACATGTGAGTGTTAAATTTGCAAATATTATGACAAACATAATGCAATTATTTATCGAATTCACACCTTCAAAGCGAGATGAAATAGATAACAACCGCTGGGAGTACAATTCCCAGGCCACAATGCCTGCAGCAACGTATGAGGTGTCAAAGCGCCCATGAGCATTTACACATACAGTGGGGAGCAAAAGTGAGTACATGATCAACATTTTCATGTTTGAGCGCGCATAAAAAATAAACGAATGAAGTAAATGACAAAAACTTTTTTTTCTTGAATATCTAGTTTATTTGTAACAATTAGGCGTAAAAAGCAAAATAGTAACGGAGGCAATAGCATAGTTATAATACAAAAACAAAAAAAAGCGGCATGTACTCAATTTTGCACCATCCGTGAAAAAAATAAAAGAAATGCATTATTAATATTTAGTCCATAGACCCTTACTTTCTATGACATTTTTTATATGTTTTGGCATGCTCACGAATAGATTTTCAACAATTCCTTTCGGAATATTATTCCACTATTGTTCAACACGCCCCCAAAGATCGTTTAGGTTGGAGAGGGCTGATTGATACTGTCCGAGATGTCGCTTCACAATTGACCATAGATTTTCAATTGGATTGATTGCGCTGGCCGCTCCATCACCTTAAAATTTGGTTTCCCAGCCATTCTTTTACAATTTTCACATGTTGCTTGGGATCCCCATTTTGCTGAAAAGTGATTTCATGCTCTGGATACGCACACTGGTCAAGAAAATTGGGAAGCTGGGTTTGCAAAATACTTAAATAATCTTCCCTACGCATAATCCCGTCAATTTTGTGCAACGGTCCCACTTTCTAAAACGTGAAGCACCCCCAAGCCATTATGTTGCCTTCTTCATATTCTGCTGTTTGCTTCACGTGATGTCTTTGAAGCTTGTCACCGGGTTTACGCCAACAGTACCGTTTTCCATCCGATTGAAAACGGTTAAACTTGGATTCGTCCGACCAGATAACACGTTTCCAGTCTTCAACTGTCCAGTTTCTGTGTGCCTTTGCGAATTTTTGTCGTGCCTTAACATTTTTCTCGGATAAAGCTGGTTTGTTTTTTGGAGGCTTGGGGGTGCGTCACGTTTGGAAAGTGGGACCGTTGCACAAAATTGACGTGATTATGCGTAGGGAAGATTATTTAAGTATTTTGCAAACCCAGCTTCCCAATTTTCTTCACCAGTGTGCGTATCCAGAGCATGAAATCACTTTTCAGCAAAATGGGGATCCCAAGCAACATGTGAAAATTGTAAAAGAATGGCTGGGAAACCAAATTTTAAGGTGATGGAGTGGCCAGCGCAAAGTCCCGACCTCAATCCAATTGAAAATCTATGGTCAATTGTGAAGCGACATCTCGGACAGTATCAATCAGCCCCCTCCAACCTAAACGATCTTTGGGGGCGTGTTGAACAATAGTGGAATAATATTCCGAAAGGAATTGTTGAAAATCTATTCGTGAGCATGCCAAAACATATAAAAAATGTCATAGAAAGTAAGGGTCTATGGACTAAATATTAATAATGCATTTCTTTTATTTTTTTCACGGATGGTGCAAAATTGAGTACATGCCGCTTTTTTTTGTTTTTGTATTATAACTATGCTATTGCCTCCGTTACTATTTTGCTTTTTACGCCTAATTGTTACAAATAAACTAGATATTCAAGAAAAAAAAGTTTTTGTCATTTACTTCATTCGTTTATTTTTTATGCGCGCTCAAACATGAAAATGTTGATCATGTACTCACTTTTGCTCCCCACTGTACATTTCAACATATGTGTAACTCTATACATGTTTCCAATCACATACAGTCACACAATTTTCTAAATCTAAACGCAGCAATGTACCATGCCGAGGTGGTGGAGTGAGAAGTGAGGGGCTTGTCGGTTAATTGAAGAGTTGCAAAAATTGTTGCCAGATTGATTTAACACAACAAATTCAATTTAGGCAAATATGAAACTAAAGCAATTAAAATTGCAGCTCTATCAATATGCACGTATATAAACAAGGGTTAGCAGCTATCCATTTACAAATACAAAAACATAAGCACGTGTATATTTGGATTAGCACATCGAAATATAAATATAAATAATAATACACAAATAATGCTAAATAAAATATTTTCCAAAAATTGTGTATATACATACATACATATATACATATATGTAAATATATTTATATACATACATATATGTATGTATATGTATATATGAGTATTTGGTATATTATTTATCTTCTTTGTATGTGTACACCGTCGTCTACAACCAATTTATTTTGGTTATTTGCCATAATTAAATGATAAACTAATCTGCGCGTTTAATAAGCTGAGCGATAACAAGTCGTTGGGAGCAAAAAGGAGCTACATATAAAGGGAGTAAAAGGGTTTTTTGAACAAGAGATGTGCATACCTTCTTGTATACTAATATAATATAAGCCTATTGGCAGCTAATTAGCAACACTTTGGATATATTAGTTAGTTCAGAATGCAAAAATGTGTTGCATACTTTAAGGCGTAATGTAGGGTGTTTTTAGAGGAATAATATTTCATATAAGCAACCATACTTAAGAACTATGAATTCCCAATTAAAGTATAGGATCGAAACATCTAACCTGATAAAGAACTATGAATGTAAACTAATCTAAAGTAACCTCCACAGATTTATTCCTCTCGAAATTTTAATCTTTTTCTAAGATAGTAGTTCAAATACTGTACCTTTCATCTGGGACTATGAAAGAAATATGATTTTTGTTACTCTAGTCCTTGATGGGACCAACTGGAAAGGTAATATTGGGCCCACTACGGTAAAATAGCCAAAAAATCTTCCTGTAACAAAAATGTAAATAATTAATGGACTTTTTACGCGACAAAATTTTGATAATATAAACTAAAGAAAACCTACTCTGGGAACAAACTACAGTACCTGGCCATCGAATTACGAACAATTACGTATTACAAATAAAAACTACAGTTACAATAATTGTCAGCCGAGAACTATAAAGTAGGCAAGCTTATTCGAATAATATACCGTTAATTTTACAGTAGAAATATAGGCAAAGGATGCCACCCAGGTTGTAATTTTGTAACATTCACCATAAATTAAAAACATTGTCAAAAAAATTCCGTTCGTAATTCGATGGCCAGCAGCTGTATATTCCAAAAAGGTTTGTATGGCGGTAATCCGTAGAAGTTCAGTTTGCCGTCCCAGTTCGAGTCCAAAATATGGAGTAAGATGAAATTAATCATGCGATCCAAATCAATTTGCATTTTGGTGGTTCTGTGGGAAAATAATGATTAATATTATAATTTCTTCGACTTTCACGGCGACTTTTAACTGATTAAGAGCTAGTTAAAGCCGCTCAAGATTACTGCAAATGCATTATCGAATCAAAAGTTTGTACAATATTATATGTATGACTGATATATCTGAGTTAGATCAATTGGAGTGTTTGTTGATTATTCCTTAATCTCTCCGTGGATTGCACTAAACGACAAGAACTGATCTGATTTATCTGTTCTAGACTTATTTTTGAGGGGTTCCTAAAGCTTGAAGTTTAAATCTAAGGGCTTCCGACTATAGCGCATCTGATTCATTGTCTTTGGCTGTACACATATTAGCGCATTTACTTCGATACTCTCTTTGGTAAAAAATTTCCACGCCAACTAGTTATTATTTATCTATAAACAGACATATGAGTCTAATTCAGTAAACACATATGCATATTTTGAGACACGTATACGCACAAACATATATTTGTCTATGTCACTCTCAAGTAGGTATTTGAATCACCATACTCTTCTTAGAACAATAATTTTTGTTCCTTTTTTCCACTACTCTTCCTTTTTCCTAATTCATATTTTCCCATTAAAATTTGTTCAATAATTAAATTTTTGCAAAATCTCTGCCAAGCAGCTAAGCGTTGGCCCCCAAAAAAAAGGTGCAAAATATATCAAACACTATTACCCTTACAACCACCCGTTCCAGTGGCTTAGTCTATAGCTCAACAGTATTTAGTTGCACAAACAAAATGTAATTGTTTTCATTAGTTTTTATTCAGTTCCCCCAGAAGCGGAGATTCGTGGCTGTAACTATGCACTGAGAGAAATAATTAGATTAGAAATATTAGGACTCTTGTTAGCCAATAAATGTCTAGAATAGAAATGTGACTCTGTCTAAAGGTATTGAATTTTCTAAGATGTCTTATTCCAGTTTTCGAGGATTATTTTCAGTCGTGTGAAAAGGGATCTCCATTTTAAGTTTTCTCGAGAAATTTTAATAGAGCTTTGAGAGAAGCGTCCGGCCGCATTTTTCTTAGAATTTTTCAGAGCTTCGCCTTCCAGATTTCCATTAGAAACACGAATCTGATATTGATACCTCTCGAACATAAATTACAATCAGGATCAAGAGCCCAGCTCGTTAGAAAGATCCAATGTTGGACTTCGGTACCCCATTTCGATTAAAGTTTTGACTATTATTGAGTATTTTTCTGAGAATCTATTTCCATTAGAAACACGAAATCTGATATGGATACCTCTCGGACATAAATTACAATCAGGCTCAAGAGCCCAGCTCGTTAGAAAGATCCATTGTTGGACTTCGGTACCCCATTTCGATTGAAGTTTTGGCTATTATTGAGTATTTTTCTGAGAATCTATTTCCATTAGAAAGACGAAATATGATATGGATACCTCTCGGACATAAATTACAATCAGGCTCAAGAGCCCAGCTCGTTAGAAAGATCCAATGTTGGACTACGGTACCCCATTTCGATTGAAGTTTTGACTATTATTGAGTATTTTTCTGAGAATCTATTTCCATTAGAAACACGAAATCTGATATGTATACCTTTCGGACATAAATTACAATCAGGCTCAAGAGCCCAGCTCGTTAGAAAGATCCAATGTTGGACTTCGGTACCCCGCACCCCTTCGGTTTCGATTGAAGTTTTGGCTATTATTGAGTATTTTTCTGAGAATCTATTTCCATTAGAAACACGAAATCTGATATGTATACCTTTCGGACATAAATTACAATCAGGCTCAAGAGCCCAGCTCGTTAGAAAGATCCAATGTTGGACTTCGGTACCCCATTGAGTATTTTTCTCAGCAAAATAAATCTTCGGACCAGTTTCTTGGGATTCAAAAAATTATCCAGGTTGGTGGAGTGTTATAGGGTCTTTGAAAATCATATATTAGAAGAATATTAGTATTCAGACCATTTTTATCTCGCTATCTTCGATATTTAATTTGAATACTCTAGTTTCTTATCACAAATAATTTTCCCAGTGTAGCATCTGCCACTACTTCAACTCTCACGCTGTCACATGACCTGTCTGTGTTGTACCGTTTGGAAAATAAATTTTTTGTCAACTGCTGTGGCATACTAGATTTACCGTTATTTACCTTTAGTTTTACAGCCATTTTCGATGCTTTCCTTTTTTTTTGAACTATTTGCCATTAGACTGTGTGTTCGGAAAAATAATTACACCATACCTTAAAATATACACTTTCGAGGCATAGCAGAGCACCTGCACCTTTGTTGCCCTGCCACTTCCGTATACGGGTACTGTATATATTGTTGCCGTAAATCAGCTCAAAGCATTCAAGGCTGTTACTTTAGTTGGCACTTGCTGATCGCTCACACTTTGTGCGCCCAAAAGTATACACTATTATTTTCTAAAATTTATGTTGCCGAAAAACTATTAGAGAAAGCCTTTCAACATTTATTGGTGGAGAGTCAAATTCTTTCTTCTGCGCTCTTTTTGCTTTCCATTTTCGTTTTCGTTGTTTTATGCAGGTGAAGTAAAAAATGGTCCACCACAAAATGTCATTTTTCAAAGGGAAATCGTTAGTGGTCAGGTGGTTGTTGTTGTTTTCTGGCGTTGAGTATTTTTGTTAGCCAAATCACTTTGCTTTGTTGCACCATTTTCGAAAAGGGGGCATACATTTTTCATGTTCAACACAAATGTTTAGTTTTTAGTTTTTAATAGTTTTTGTCCGGTGGCACATGCCACATGCCATATGTGTATATGGGTATGTACTAGTATTTGTTAGTTTTCCTATAATTTTAGACATCCTCAGGTCAGGTGTCGACTCACTAGATTTTGCATAAAGCATATAAAAGCTCATGTGGCACAGGTGTCCCAAGCCACATATCTTTCAAGGGGTTGAATTTGTGACCCGTTATAGCATACTTTTCGTGGGTATACAAATTGCAAAAGCGTTCGTATATTAGAAAACTAATAGTTTGCTTTCAATTATGTAACCCAAAATTATTCCTTTGAAAATGAATATTTAAAAAATAAATAGTTTTTTGTTTAACAAAAGAAAATTTTGTATATTTTAGAAATTTTTAGTTGAGAGGAGCAATTTGCTTTTGTGTAGCTTCAAATGTCGAAAAGGTTGTGGCTTATGAGTGAGTGAAAGGAGAAAAAAATTAATTCTAGAGCATTTGCTGAATTATTTTATAAATTTGTTTAATTTCTGAACAATATACATATAGATAAGTAGCCCATTGTGGTAAGAAAATTGGCTTGTGGCGCCGTCCTGTTGGAGCCACATATTGTCCAAGTCCAATCCAATTCGGATCAAAAATATTCGGTTATCATTGAGCGGTAGCCATTCCCATTTACAATAACATGACGGTCTTGATCATCACGGAAAATGAACGGTCCAATGACGCCGCCGACCCATAAACCGCACCAAGCCGTAATTTTTTTCGGGATGCAATGGTGACTCATGAAGTATGTATGGATTGCAGCGTGAGCAATAACGCATATTTTGCTTATAGACGAAGTTATTTAGCCAGAAATGAACCTCGTCGCAGAAGATGATTTTTCGATGAAAATCTGGATCATGTTCAAATTGTTGATCAGCCCAATTCACGAACTTACGACGATTCTGATGGTCAAGCGTCCTCAGTTCTTGCGTCAATTTGATCTTGTAAGGATGTAGGCCAAGATCTTCTCTCGAAATTCGCCACTACGACGTCACAAAGATGCCCAATGCTTGAGAACTACGTGTGAGAGACTGATTTGGGTCTTTCTCAATTGATGAGCTAGTGACTTCATGATCTCACTGGTACGGGAACATTTTTTACTGTGCCTGTGGATTAACATTTTTCCCACTAGACGCTCAATTGTTGATTTGACCGGACGATTATACTAACCATAAATTGGACGTAGCGCTCTTCAAGTTGAGGCCACTGACTCCAAATTTCGGTAGTAAATTTTAATAATTTCGACTCTTTATTGGATCTTATATCTTTCCATGATGAAATGGCAAACATTACTGAAGAGAAATGTCAAAAGATTGGGAAAAAATATGGTGTGGTTTGCTGTGCCTATCGGTCTACTTTTGTAGTGTTCTTTTGAAAAACGCTTTATAAACCTTTGGACTTACAATATTGAAACAACGAGCAATATATTCAGATTAAGTATCCATACCTTTATAGAACAATTAACAACTAAAAATATCCAGATTACTTCATCCATAGGCAAAAACACCTTTGCAATATGTAGGACCTAGACCAACATATGATCTCCTATGTTACAAAATTGAACGATTCCTCGTCTGTATTTGTGAACATCTGTCGTTATCATAACTTGGAAACCTCATAAGATCGTCATATAGAGATGTTTGAAAATATTTATTGCAAGTTTAAGGCTTTTGAATCTATATATTTATAGAAAGTATATTCCGGATCGATTCCAGTGTATCAGAGGTGTCAAATCTGTTGCTGAATATTTTAGTGTCAGTTATGTTTAGCTTGGAAGTAAAGCCTTATTAGCTTTAGGGCTTTTTTAAATTGAAACGGTCTATAAAGCGGATTTTATTAGTTTCTTTTTCCATATCTTCAAAAGTTGTCCAGATCATTATGATTTTTACCTATGAATTGGATTTTAACAACAATTTTTGCTACTTCTAATTCTCTTCATCGATAACTATATGAGATACATCTAAAAGTTACATCTATAACACCCTCAAAAGTGGATATAGAAGTAAAGTTCACGATTATAGGTTCTAAATGAAAATATAATAGATCGTTGCCTACAATTAGGCGCATTCTTCAATATCGATAAGCATAGTCACATCCCTGCGAAAATGTAGATTTGGAACATAAGGAGAGAGCGTAGAAATAGCAGATCATTCTTTTTACATATCGAGGGCTTAATATAGAAAAGGCGTATCTACACTTTTCGTTACTTTTCAGGAGAAGGAAAAAACTGAATAAAACCTTAAAAACTTAAGATGCAAAAAACATTTCTATTGCAATTTTTATTCAAAACAGGTAACAAATTCAGTTGTGGTATAATTTTGTTATTATTTTTAATTTCTTTGAAGTTATTTGAGACATGGCTTTATGTTCAAAAACAACTTCGAATGAGTTAGGGCTTTTTTTTATATGACTATAAATCCGTTATTTACGATCATAGCCCACTAATTTTTTAAGTGGAGGAGTATTTGACAGTGGTCTATCAGAATACATTAAAAACGCGATTTCGAAAAAAATGTAGATACGCCTTTTCTATATTAAGCCAACGATATGTAGCTTCGAAGAAATAAACCTTTCAACACATTCATGACTATTTCTTTTAAACTGTAAATGTTAAATATATATCCTATATATGTATATGTGACCTTTTATATTCTTATTTTCCTAGTACACTTTCCTCCTCTTAATAAAAATTTGCATTCGAAATCACTTCTTCATGGTCATAATGAGATTTCTTATTTTCCACAAACATTTCATGTTGCTCCCCTTCCACCTCGAAGCAGCTTGTTTTGAATCGTAAAGTCAGCATTATTGCGCTGAAATAGTCTGCGGCACGCGCCCATCTAAATGTAACGCCGCATCAGGCATGCACTAAGCAATACAGTTAAAGCTACCTTGGCTCTTTGCGCTGACACCTCGCCTCAACGACGCTTGTACAGCTGCCCTGCTGCGGCGACATGCTAATAAGCTGTCATTAGTCCTCTCGTAAGGGGTGTGAGTAGGGCTTTTCTTCACATTTTTTCAGAATTTTTTTTCATACAATTCTTTTCGCCTGTATTTTTAAGTAGGAAAATTCCAATTCCAACAATTCGTTACGCACGTTGCTCTTCTGCTTCAGTCTTCTTTTCTTCTTATGAAGCGCTTTGGCGGCTTTTAACAGGATTTACACCCACAACTTGACGTTTGCTATGCGTGTTGTTGTTGGAGTTGTGACTGCGTGACGTCCATCAGTTCATTACCTTGAATTTACAGTTACTTTTAAATGTTGGCCCCCGACCCCTGGCGGCGATGCTGTTTGCAATTTGTATAGGCAAGTTGCTACCTTGTAATGTTCTATTTTTTTTTCTTCGTCTCTTCTCTTCTATTTATCTGCTCAGATTATTTACATTCCCGGTTTTGCGTTGTCGTGGAAACAGCTGGTTTGGTGTTTTTCTTGTGTTTTTTTAAGTTAAAATAACGCTGATGGAGGTATCATTACATTTTTATTGTCGTCCATAGAATTTGTTGCGTTCTTTTTTGCTGTTGTTTGTTTGTTATTTCTCTACAAATTTTTATACACACCAATGTTGCCCCGGAGTTTTACAACTGCGCTGGTTATTTTGTACAATTACCATGAATATTACCACAATGACTTTTTGGCCTCATCTGGCAGCAGCTGCCGCCAGTTACATAATAGATACCGCGTCATTTGAGTAATTTTTGTATATCATTTTTGCGGAATAAATTACTTTAAAGCTTTTAAATTCGGATTTCATTCTGGAAAATATGGTAATTTTAATTTAAGTTATGAAATTTTTATTCAAGAAACAGCAATTGAAATGGGGAGATGAGAGCTGATTTGAAACCTTTGTAATTCGAATTAACTGGGCTATAACGAATATTAAAAATAAGAATCAAAAACTGAAATATGTTTTTTAATTAAATCATCCAACCTCGATTGTGATTTTATTCCAGCTTTTCATTGAACTTATGATATTGAGTCTTTCAGAAAGAACCAACAGAAATGGTCAGCACTTAAATAACATTTTCTCCTAATAAGCATCAGACTACCCCACCGCATGTTTAGTTTCCATAGCACCCTGCTCTGTATTTAATACTTTTAGTTTAACTTCTGAGGTCGTTCCATCACAGAAAAATTAATATATATATATTAAGTAATGAAAATCTGTTACCTTAGCCCGGATCTTCTGCGTTTGGAAAAGAACTTTTTGCTTTGTTTTGACACATTTCGGTCTAGTCTGAATTCCTGGAGCCTATGCCGATACCTCTTTCAATTCTAGGATGAGTCGATGTTGTTGAGGGTTGCAGTTCTACCCTACTAAGTAAGTAGGCAGCACTACCCTTCTCCGCATATAGGGCCTTTGTTGCATTTTCAACCTTGAACAGAGGTCCTTCTTTGGCGTAGGCATTTCCAGCAACATCATTCCCCTTCTGTTTTATAGCCTGACTCTGGTCACTCGGCTTCTTTCCAGTTGCCCTTGATGTTGTTGTCGCTCCAGTACTAGTGCTTGCCTTCACCTCCAGACCAAGCTTAGATGATATCTTAATAATCTTCTCATCCGTACTACTCGTTCCTTCGGGTTTTGTTGGAGGAAGCGCCGGACTCCTCTGGTTTTTTATATTTTTTTGGTATGTTTCAAACTACCGTATCACTGCAGGATATTTCAAATGGAGGTGTTTGTAATTTGAAAATCCGCTGAGCTATCATTAAATGTACCACCACGTTACTCTAAAATTAACATATAAGTAAACAGTCAGGCGGCAATCAAGTCAATATCCTCTTTCTGCGGATCGGCCAAAAGCATCTTGTGTAGCAGGGCCGCAGTAGAGGATGTTGCTGGAAAGAAGAGACGTCAGGTCACAGGTGCATCATAGGGGTAACGAGGTAGTAGATCGAATTGCCAAGAGAGGCGTGAAACTGTCATCTGAAAACGTGACATCTGTGTATGATGATCTACACAGGAACTTGGTAAGAAAGTTAAAATCCCGTTGGAGGGATATACCGAAGTAGAGAAATTCTTACTGACTCTCGATAGAAGGAAATGTAGGAACATGTTCCCCATACTCACTGGTCACAATTTGGTGGCGGCGCATGCCTACAAGATGGCGCTGACGGATAGCGAAGAATGTAGGAAATATCAGGAGCAAGATTCCAGAGAAGCAATAGAACATCTCTTATGTGCTTGTTCTGCAGTGTCAAGACAACGGTTTCAGCACTTGGGGTTTCAGAGTACGATAATCTGGAAGAGATATCGTTAGTGAAACCGCATCACTTTTTAAAAGCGTAGGAATCCTAAAGGATAACTACTTTTCATAGACTACGTGACGGCACTCCATCAGGTATCGCAAAGCACCAAAATCGGTCTATGTGTGGCTCATTGGCCCACCAGATTAACCTTACCTAATCTAATGTTTTGATTCATATTTTTGATCTGCGAGTGTAGATCGCAAGTAAAACTATCTTCATATGGAGCGCGCTAGGTATTGAAGCTCCGTTCGAGCTCTAGCTATTTAAGAACCCCACAGCCAAGTTCATCATCTGCTCGGTTGTGAGCAACATCTTTTTTCAGTAGGATTTCTTCTCAAATCCCTCGATTATAAAATATGTGTTTATGTGAACGGCATATACTTTACTTCTTTACCCAACTTATTTCGAAGAGCTCTACGCTTTATGATGCTGCTCCTGCAAAAAGGTTTTAGAAGGACATCCGCAAATATTAATAAAGTTATCACTTTAAGTTGAACTTTTCGTTGATTCAAAACAAAATCATCAAGACTCTAGAACACTCAACTCTTACTAGTGAGAAAAATATCGAGCAGTTGCAGTATCTAAGAAGTTAGTCTTCCCCATTTTTATCAAAATAAATATTTGATTTATATAGCACTGTAATTTTTTGTCGGATAATAGATTAAAAACACATAAATATTAATCTTTGTTTCAAAAATTTCAAATAAACCAGACTCTATTGTCAATTTTATTACCCACTGTCAATAATAATTTGTGGTTAATGTGGCGCTAAATTATTTTTGTCCTTCTACAAATATCCCCTTATAAAAAAATTATAAAATTACGAAAATACAACTACAATTGCAGGACATTTCCTAAGCGCCTAGGGCAAATGCAAATGGCAAATGCCAAAATGGGGCATAATAAAAATAAACACTTGCGTTCTAATGGCATTTATTAATCTAATTGCTATAGACAAAAAAAATGATAATGGATGAAAATTACAAAAACAGAAAAAATATAGATAGAATTTCGGCTGCAAGGCAGAAGCAACCGTTAACCAAACCACCTACCCAGCCAAAAAATGTAAAGCCGCTAATGCAATAACATTAACGTCAAGAATGCCGCCATAGTGTCAAACCATTTCGCAAATCTAATGAGCCTTAACGGCACAAAAGCACCGCGGAATGGGGAATTAAGTGTGGAAGCGCGTGAAAAAAATTTGGTGAAAAGTTGAAAATATACACCCAAAAAGCGCAGACAAAAATGCGAAAAATGCAACCGTCGAAAAAACAAACACAGAGACAAACCCAGAAATTAAGCGAAAAAGGTCATAAAGCAAAAATTGACAGCGCGCTGTTGTGGAACCGAACCCATTGGAAAGGGTAGACAAAAAAAAAGTTGGACGCCAAATGTCGACAATTTCCATAGCAAAATGCGGCTTGCGAAGGTCTCAATATCCACGACTCGGACGAGGTCAAATGCGTCGCGAAGTGTCAGTCAGTTAGTTAGGGTGTGAAATTGAGAATTAAAATGTACTACACATTGTAGATAGATATATGTGTTCCTTGTAGGAAAAGCTAGCTGTTCATAATTTGTTAGAATATTCAGATTAATGTGTGGTTGTCATTATGTCAAATTCAATGACATCAAATGACATGGGTCTCCACTACTTTGAAATGACATTATTCAGATGCCAATAAGCATTCAATATGGATTATGGTATATTTAACGTCGAGATGATTTTGGTTTACTGCTTTAAAAATGATTTACACCCGTATATATTGATTTGATTAACATTGTCAGTGATTTTGACATGTGGAAAATCACATATAGTAGAAATCTTTGGTGGATATCGTTAATATCAGACATTATTCCGTAAAAAGAAGAGTGAAAAGAAGATTTAGGTTTCATTAACCAGCGTTTTTAAACCTCAGCCAAGTTTGACTTCAGTAATGCCAACATTTTGACATCACTCCAACATATTCCTGCAGGGTGCCTATGACATCTAGTAAGCAAGCATTTATCTCCGCTGTTTGGCGCTTATTTTATTTTCATTTCGATTCATTTATGCGTACGCGTCTCCATATAGAGAGAGAGAGAGGGTGTTCGCTTCAGGACGGCTGAAGGACCCTTGCTTTGCCGACACATTGTCTTTCCCAGTATTTTAGGGTCACATTCCGTATTCAGTGATTTCTGCTTGTCTGTCTGTTCTATTGCTTTACGCTGCTTATTTTACATTATGTAATTTGATTGTTTTTGTTTTCATATTTGTTGCTGTTGTGTCGTTGTGCCGTTATCCTTGTTGCGCGCTTCAGCGGCTGTGTTGCGCTGTGTCTTTGTCAGCATGTTTCAGTTAATTTCCATGTAAATTAAGCAATAAAATGTACCATTTAATGTTTCAATTAATGTTGCGCGTTAAATTTACATTGTTCGCCATGTCGTTAATCGCAATGATTTCTTTCTCCTACGTTTGATAGTAGTCTCTATTATCCTGCTTTAGCGTTGGCAACTATTGTGTTTGATAGTGTCGGTTTGTTTGTATAGAATTAAATGCGTGTAGTTAAGTTTTTATGTTCTTTAGATTGTTTTGTTATGTGTCGTCACTTGATTTTCTTAATTATTTGCTAAAGATTATTAGCTTGGCGAATGGAATTGAATGTTGCACATTGTCTTCTCTCATTGATTATTTTAGATGTCCTGCAGTTGTGGACTAGAAGAGTCTGAAAACATAACAGCGCTTCACAAATTGAATAGTTCTTTATTAGGAACCTGCGGCGACCAGGTGACCTTTCACTCAAGTGATGCCACAGATCATATACAGTATTTGTGTAAAGTTTTATTCCGCTATCTTCATTGGTTTTTTATGTATACATTATAAAGTGAAGGAATCAGATGGAATTCAAAATTGAGTTATATGGGAAGTTGTCGTGGTTATGGACCGATTTCATCCATTTTTCAAATGTGTCATCAGGGTGTCTAGAAAATATATACCGAATTTCATTGAAATCGGTCGAGTAGTTCCTGAGATATGGTTTTTGACCCATAAGTGGGCGATGCCACGCCCATTTTTCATTTTGTAAAAAAATTTGAGTAAATCTTCCTTCTGTAAAATTTAGTATTTCTGGCGTGTTTCGTTAGTGAGTTAACGCACTTTTAGTAATTTTCAACCTAACTTTCGTATGGGAGGTGGGCGTGGTTATTATCCGATTTCTTTCATTTTTGTACTGTATAAGGAAATGGCTAAAAGAAACGACTGCAGAAAGTTTGGTTTATATAGCTTTATTGGTTTGCGAGTTATATACAAAAAACCTATTTGGGGGCGGGGTTACGCCAACTTTTCAAAAACAATTACATCCAAATGTGCCCCTTCCTAATGTGATCCTATGTTCCAAATTTTTCATAACCTTATTTATGGCTTAGTTATGACACTGTAAAGGTTTTTGGTTTCCGCCATTTTGTGGGCGTGGCAGTGGACCGATTTTGCCCATTTTCGAAAGCAACCTCCTCAGGGTGCCAAGGAATATGTGTTCCAAGTTTCATTAAGATATATTAATTTTCACTCAAGTTATCGCTTGTACGGACAGACGGACGGGCAGACATCCGGATTTCAAATCCACTCGTCATCCTGACATATATATATATAACTCCATATCTAGGTCTTTTATTTCTTGGTGACACAAACAACCGTTATGTGAACAAAACTATTATACTCTGTGCAACATGTTGCGAGAGTATAAAAAAGAACGCTGAGATTTTCAATCGCAACTTTTAAAATTATCAGAGTTGACAAAGAAGGGGTCTTTACCTCGATTTCTGAAGTAGTTGTTTTTTGGTTAGCAAGTTGATTTTTGTGGAACTAAGTCCCAATAATATCATTAAATGTAAAATAGTGGTCTATACTCTAAGCAACCAAGAGTATACAATGCAACCTTGTTGATGTTCTAACTTAACCTTTTGAATAAGTAACGCTTAAGGTTTTTACTATAGATCACTGATCCTTTTCCGGATATTGAGCGGAAAGCTGTACCATAAAAAAAAATTTACCTAAAACATAGACATAACCAAAGTAACTGGAAGTCGTGAGCCATTAACCGGTGGAATCATTGTATCTTTTCACAAAAAGGTCTTAGTAAAGATCATTTCATAATGAGATATATAATTTCATATCGAAGTGATTCAACGTTACTGATACAGGAATAGATCCTTTCATAATCAAATTCGATGTACTGTAAACACTGCAATATTAAAGAAATTTCAATCTTCACAGTGACAATAAATTTGTAATATGAAAGAGAAATATCAATAATACTTTGGGTATAGATTCCAAAAGCAGCCTGTAAATTATGTACATATATCACTAAGATAAAATAAGAAATTTAGAAGACTGTAAGAGGACATGTTGTTAAGAAATAAGATATCGGATAGAACGATGGAGTGGTCTCGAAGAATTTCAACTCACTTCTAAAAGTCTTGGAAAATTATATAGGAGTCATGTTTGTGGTTAATTTGAAGGAACGAACTAAGCTCAAGTACATAGACCGAAATGGCATAATAAAATCTGAATTAATACAATAAGGCCTCGTATGATATATAGACGGAATGTATAAAAATAAAAAAAAAATAAGTTAGACTATGATAACACAGTTTTGGAACAAACAAATTTTTTGGGAAATTGAGTCATTCGAAGTTAGCCTTTAAAATCGCAATATTTGGTTTCGAAGTTCGAAATAAAGACTTTTTAATTTTTTAATTTTCTTTTTGATTCAATTGTATATCAAACTTTTTCGTACAGTCGTCGGTTCAGTTTTTTCGATATATAATTTTTTTTTCGAAGATCAAACATTGGCCATTCATAGCAACTAAGCTTGGCGAAACATTTATAAACTATTGAATTAAGAACAAAATTTAGATTGAATCTTTATTTTGGGGTTTTTTCCGGCAATTAATAATGATTAAAAAAATCCTTTTTTCGAACTTCGAAAATCGGATAATACAATTTTTTTACTTATGACTCAATCTCATGGAAAACTTTAGTTTGGTCCAATACCTTGAAAAAATTCGAATTTTCCGTATAGTGTAATTGTGCATTATATTATTCTGAAGAAGTTATTCAAGACTAGAGTCTGCGTTTTATCTAAAGCAAACCTTGAAAAAATTGGAAGCTTATTACTTCAATGAATGAGTATGAAAAGCTTGAAAAGCTGGCCGACATGGGTAATGCTCGAAAATTTTATGAAAAGATCAGGCGATTTATAGAAGGTTTCAAGACCGGAGCATTATCATGTAGGGACCGAGGAGGTAATCTGGTAACGGATGTCCAGAGCATACTGGGATCATGGAGGAAACACTTCTCCGACCTGCTGAATGGCAGTGATAGTACAACACCAGGAGATGGCGAACCCGATTCCCCAATCGATGACGATGGAATAGATATTCCATTACCCCACCATGAAGAAATTCGAATAGCAATTACCCGCTTGAAGAACAACAAAGCGGCGGGGGCCGATGAACTACCAGCCGAGCTATTCAAATACGGCGGCGAAGAACTGATAAGGTGCATGCATCAGCTTCTTTGTAGAATATGGTCGGAAGAAAGCATGCCCGACGATTGGAATCTCAGTGTGCTCTGCCCAATCCATAAAAAGGGAGACCCCACAATCTGCGCCAATTACCGTGGTATAAGTCTCCTCAATATCGCATATAAGGTTTTGTCGAGCGTATTGTGTGAAAGACTAAAGCCCACCGTCAACAAACTGCCGTTTGTTCTGCTTTTTCCAGACTAGATGTAGAAGCGAAGCGTATGGGTCTGGTGGTGAATGAGGACAAGACGAAATATCTCCTGTCATCAAACAAACAGTCAGCGCACTCGCGTCTTGGCTCCCACGTCACTGTTGACAGTCATACCTTTGAAGTAGTAGATAGTTTCGTCTACTTGGGAACCACCGTTAACAACACCAACAATGTCAACCTTGAAATCCAACGCAGAATCACTCTTGCCAACAGGTGCTCCTTTGGACTGAGTAGGCAATTGCAAAGTAAAGTCCTCTCTCGACGAACAAAAACTAAACTCTACAGGTCGCTCATTATTCCCGTCCTGATGTATGGCGCCGAAGCGTGGACGATGACAACATCCGATGAGACGACTCTTGGGGTTTTCGAGAGAAAGGTTTTGCGTAAGATTTATGGTCCTCTGAACATTGGCAACGGCGAATACCGCAGACGATGGAACGATGAGCTGTACGATTTATAAGACGACATTGACATAGTTCAGCGAATAAAAAGACAGCGTCTACGCTGGCTAGGTCATGTTTTACGAATGGACGAAAACACTCCAGCCCTGAAAGTGTTCGATGCAGTACCCGCTGGAGGAAGCCGCGGAAGAGGACGACCTCCGGTGGAAAGACCAAGTGCAAAGTGACCTGGCTTCACTTGGTGTTTCCAGTTGGCGCCAAAAAGCAAAAAGGAGGAACGCCAAATATATATACATATATTATTTCAATGAGATATAGATAAAATATGTTACAGATGCTTATAAGAAATATTTCCGAATTCGTATTAGAAATTAGAGCACTAAGTAAGTCTGGGAAATTTTAGACTACTTTTACATATTGTCTGGTATATATGTCTTAACTGACTTTTGGTCCGTATTGTCCGGGGTGTGTAGAGTCCGTAGAAGACTCTGAACACGTATTTTTTCATTGCCCTCGCTTTATAGATGTAAGGAAGTTAGTTGAAAGCAACCATGGGTGGTAGCTTGACGGTGGATACACTGACTGTACTTATGTGCCAGTTCTCCGATAACTAGAAAGCTGTATCCTATAGAGGATACGACTTAAATTGTCTTAACACTCCTACGAAGTAATACTTAATCAGGTAGTTCCGTGGGAGAGTTTTTGTGTTGGGAGTAGGTAAGGTTAAGCGGATTAAAGTTCTGCACTTCGGCTTTCGATGCTTCCCCCTATACAAAAACATGTGTTAACTATATTTTTTGGTAACGGGTAGCTTTCCATATTTCTTGTAGTAATTTTAGAAAAAGAAAACAAAAAAATTTAACACAAAAAAATGTAATCTCAAACAGTATTTCCAGTGTATAAATAATATTCCCATGTTGCAGCAAAATGATTGCAACCGAAGAGCAAGAATTTCTATTGTCTTCTTATTTCATAAAATATATTCTTCTTCTTGCTATTGTTGTTGTTATTATTATTGTGTTGCAGCTGCAGCTGCCGCTGCTGCTGTTGTTACTTCTTTTATCAACAACCACAAATCAAAAAGAATTTCACGAACGCTTTTGGCGAAATTGCGAAATTTCTGTATGTAAGCGGTGGAGAACAAGCAGGCAGCCAAGAATTGGGCGTGCTCCATTGAAGCAAGTGTATATATGTATGTGTGTGTTTACACTTAAGATGCTATGAGACATGAAATTTGTGAGTGGAGTGGAGCTTGGTTGGAAAATGGGGGGAAAATAAGAAGAAGAAAACACAAAGGAGCTGCAGCTTTAAGAAGCTCCAAGTTGGGGTATGTGTAGAGGGGCTTGAGTTGGGGGAACTGTATGTAAAAAGAGAGCTCACATATGTGCTTGTGTCCACAAAAAAATATGGCTGCTTACCACACAGCTGCCATTAAGTGGCAACCGAAAAAATAAATATACCACAAACAAATCAGAATTTTACTTGCCACATTACAACGCAGCTTAGTGCAACGCAGCGCAACACAAATTGTTATGATAGAGTTCACGCTGCCGCCGGCGCATTTCTCCACTCGCTTGTGCAAAGTAAGAAATTTTGCAACTGAAGAAGCCGTTTTCGGAGGCTGTAAACCCACCTACTTACTTGTTGAGAATTTTTGTGGTGAACACCACAAATGCCGCAGTCGGTCGCTTCTGTGGCTTAGCACCACAATTTTTGTCTATCGACAATCACAACAACAACAAAATTCAACTAAGATAAAGCCATGTTGTTTTTGTTTTTGTATAGTATTGCATTTGCATGTTTATGTTGCATGTTGCAAGTTAGTAGTTGGCTGCTGCATTTGGGCTGGGTGTTGAGAAGTGAGTTCTTTCCTATAGTCGCTTCTAATATGTGTACCAGGTGGCTTAATATAATATAATATGTGGTCACCGCCAATAATTGTGTTTTTGTGTTGCATTATGGGTTGAGGGTTTTTCAATAAGAGCGCTACAGAGGTTTTGGTTTGGGATATCAATGAAATTCATTATTCATGTAAAAGTACATTCGATTCCATTATGTGTCGCACTCGATTTCTTTTGTTTGGCCACCACGGGCACGCTTGCAGAAGTCCAGACGCTGAATTTTGGACGGCTTTTAAGCATACATCGACCGATGAAAAATTAATCAATCGTCCCTGGCTTGTTGGCATGGACCATAGACTTGACGTACCCCACAGGAAATAGTCTGACGTCAAATCGCACTACCGAGGCGGTCGTACATCGATTGTGACATTCGCTGTGTGGCGCCTCCTGTTGGAACCACATATTGTCCAAGTCCATATCATCCAATTCGGGCCAAAAATATTCGGTTATCATTGAGTGGTAGCGATTCTTATTTACAGTAACGTGCAGGTCGTGATCATCACCGCACCAAACCGTAATTGGTGACTATGGAATACATATGGGTTGCTACCTCACCAATAACGCATATTTTGCTTATTGAAGAAGCCATTCATAACGACCATAAATTGGACGTTGCGCTTTTAAAGTTGAAGCCACTGTTGGGAAGTGGGAAGAGTTGAATCGAAGAATGACAGAGACTTTCACAGACCTCGAAAAAATTTTTTCTCACACCTGAGGGAAGTTGAGCCTTAACATATGTAGTTTAAATAAGCCTGTATATCATTTTAAGTTTTGGTTCTTTGCGACAGAGGCCACGGGGATCCCACTTTGGCAATTTAATCACCAGTTGTTGTCATGTCAAAAACCCTCATGTATTGACGAAAAGATTTGAACATGTTACGAATCTATAGATGTGGCTGATTTCAGACAAAGGCAAATATTAATATTTGGAGGTCGTCCTCTTCCGCGGCTTCCTGGAGTGTTTTCCACCATTCGGACAACCTGAACTAGCCAGTGTAGCCGCTGTCTTTTTATTCGCTGAACTATGTCAATGTCGTCGTATAAATCGTACAGCTCATCGTTCCATCTTCTGCGGTATTCGCCGTTGGTAATGTTCTGAGGACCATAAATTTTGCGCAAAACCTTTCTCTCGAAAACCCCAAGACTCGTCTCATCGGATGTTGTCATCGTCCACGCTTCAGCGCCATACATAAGGACGGGAATAATGAGCGACTTGTTTGATTTTTGTTGGTCGAGAGAGGACTTCACTTTTCAATTGCCTACTCAGTCCAAAGTAGCACCTGTTGGCAAGAGTGATTCTGTATTGGATTTCAAGGCTGACATTGTTGGTGTTGTTGATACTGGTTCCCAGTTATACGAAATTATCTACTACTTCAAAGGTATGACTGTCAACAGTGACGTGGGAGGCAAGACGCGAGTTACCCTGTCTGAAACCTCATTTGGTATCGAACAGTTCGGAGAGGTCCTTCCCGATCCTGACGGAGGTTTTGGTGTTTGCGGGGATATCAAATTCAGACATCGCGGCATAAAGGCAGCTCCTTTTCGTGCTATCGAAGGCAGCTTTAAAATCAACAAAAGGGTGGTGTGTGTCGATCCTCTTTTCACAGGTCTTTTCCAAGATTTGGCGCATGGTGAATATCTGGTCCATTGTCGATTTTCCAGGTCTAAAGCCACATTGATAAGGTCCAATCAGTTCGTTGACGGTGGGCTTTAGTCTCTCACATAATACGCTCGATATCTTACTCCATCTTCGAAGGGTCACAAGCGATTTTTGAGTTCAATGTATTCGATGCACGAAAATTGTAAAATTTTGATGAAAAATCTGAAAAATTCTCTGAGATTTTAAAATATTGTAAATACTGACCGATTAAAACTATTTGTTTAGCGATGAAGATACTCAGGGCTGCTCTTGACTAGGTAAACTAATGAATATCGCCCGATTAAGGGTTCAGGCTTCTTTATTGTTAAAGAATATCGAAGATTATTTAAACTACTTTGCCAAAATTATCTAATAAAAATTACTCAATTTAGCTGGCCATTAAATTTAAAAGCAGTTAAGTACATCATATATACCACACCCCACCTCAATCCACAATATAATATTTCAGCAAACTAAACAATCAGTCAAACACTCGTAAATAATTAATGTAAATAATATAATCAACAAATTTACAATGGCTTGTTAAGTCAAGCGCAATGACCAGCGAATCGAACAGCTTATTCGGCAGTAATAATAGAAGAGAAGGGGGAAGAATGGAGTGTGAAGGCGTACAGGCTTTGCTGACGGCGTGTGCGAAAGGGTGGTATTATAATTGAGGCCAACACTTGGCGTGGCGTTATTTGAATCATAATCATAAATGCTTCACTGCATTTAATTAGCCATAATTGAACAACAAATGCAGCTAAACAAATCAAATATTTATGAAAAAGCAGTTAATTAAATTTGCAATACCAAAATCAGCGCACACACACATATATATGTATATATATTGAATGTTGGAAGTGCGATATATTTATGCATATTTGAAGGTTTCGCAACGCGCACTGGCGCCAAGCTGTTGTTGTTGTTGCCTATGGCTTAGTTATAAAAGTAACAACTACATATTATTAATAATAAAATTAAACTTAATGTGCCACATAAACACATGCACACACACACACACAAGCGCACTGGCATTAAAGCAAACAGAATTTTTCAAAAATTTCCATAAATTTTCAAATCAAACATGCGTCCAGCAAACAGACCACCATGTGTGTGTGTTTGTGTGTATATATATATATGTATGCATGTAAACAGTTAATAATAATTTAGCAAATTTCAATTTTTTTTTGCACTAAAGAATAAATAATGACGCGTTAATTTGACACAGTTGGCCATAGTAGTGTGTAAACACATACTTCTGTGTGTATGTGTGGCTAGTTAACAGCTAACTAACTAGTTGGGGTCATTATAAATTATTTAACGGCGCCATATTGATCAAATACATGCATATTGTTGACTAAATATGGTTAAATTTACAGCTATATGTAATTATACTAGGGTGGTTCTTAAAGTAGTAATCTGCTTTACAGGCTTCAAAAAATCGATTTTTTTGTTTTGTTTTAAATCTCTTCCAAAACTATCCAAGGATATGTTTTTAAAATGCCAGAGGCTCATTCGACATATTATCGAAATTAGAGCAGTTTTAGTGACCGAGCGTCGAGCAGGTGCGAATGCTCAGGCAGACTTTAAAGCGTGTTTTCTCGAGTTTTCATTTTCACAAGTGCTAGAAAACGGTGCCGGCGATTGCAAAAACAATATATGTCCGATCGAAAGAAACCAAAGTGATCCGATCAGTATTAAATTATCTATATGAGCTAAAAAAGTTGGACAAAAGTATTATTTAAACTTCTTGTTTTGCAACTGAAAGTAATTTTTTTCTTAAAAAAGTGAATTTTTTTTTCAAACTTCGAAAAAATTTGGAATTTTATAAATATAATATATAACTTCTTCGGTATTTTTTTAGTTCATAAAGAAAAGAAACTTATAAAAATTAAAAAAAAACTTTGGTTCGACTGTTTCAGATGCATCGCACGACCTCCATCACCGGCACCGATTAACAAGTGCAGACTCCAGGCGCTCCAGAAAAATACTTACAACTTTGAAAAAATTTTAATATTTTTTAATAATAAATAAGCCTTAAATATAGTACACTATTGTCTTAAAACTCAGTTACCCGCAATCATTTCCTTCTCTTTCAAAAAAAATTGCTAAAAAAACGCTTTTTTTCGGCTTCTAAAGCAGACTACTGCCTTAAATATAAAATTTTATCCTTATTAGAAAGAGTTGCAACGGTCAAAATATAGATTTCCCTCAATTCCATAATGGTTTCGATACATCTTTTCCCAATATTGTACCGTTTTCCGGTACCACTAGTAGGTTAGTTCAGGCTAGGTTACAGTGGCCGATCAACTGTGTCACAAGAGATCCCACTTGGACAGCTTTAGTCCTTTGTGATGCCTGCAAACTCCTCAAAAAGGATGCCCAAGACACATAAGTAACGACAAAACGCTTTGAGCCCTACACGAATTTGTACAGAGAACTAATTTGTAGTCGTGACACTTCAGCTGGTTCTTCGAAATGTGTCCCGCACAAGATATTTCCGCCGCAGTCTAGCGAAAGCTGGACAATGAAGAAGAAAGTGTCTCGATGTCTCAATCACCCCTTCTTCCAAGCAACTTTGGCAATTTGCGTCTGTCAGAATATTTAGTCTCACGGTATGTAACCCCAACGGGCAGTTGCCAGTAATGACTACAATCATCACGGGTTGCTAAACCATACTAAGAGCAAATAGTTCAATGGATCTCCTGCGAACCAGGTTAGGCCAGAATGGTCTCGTAGGAGAGGCATGTTGATAGTGGGTTACCAGCTTGTTTCCACTCTGATGAGATTGCAGCTGGGTGCCCTTATGCGCAAGCTCATCGGCTGTGCCACTTTCTTTAATTTAGACCCACACACGACATGCCTTAACCTTCTTCAAGTGGTACCAAATTTTTGGTGAGCTCTTTTGGACCACAAAAATATCGATTTTCGGTAATAAATGAAGAAAACTATAATTTTTACGTTGTAATCTATACTTTTCTCTCTGTACAAAATGCCAAGCGTCACAAAATATATATGTATGAAGCCTTCGTTAATAGTAGTTTCTTTCAATTGAAACTCTTTTCTATAAATTTTTCGGAACCACCCTAATGCCTACTAATAATATATACAAGTATAGAAATATCTCTTCAATAAGTTGATTAGTCCACCATGTAATGCCGGCCATATAAGTATATAAAAAACACCTACGCCACTTACCATCAATGGACGCAATTGCTAATGTCTATCGGCTAAAAATTGTTGCCACAGTGGCAACGCCAACTGATTTGCAAATGCCGATAGTAGCGCTAAAACACAGTGGCCGATAATTTGCTGATTATACACTTGAAGCGACAGCGCGCAGCGCAATTGGAAGAATGAAAAAAGTCCAAAATAGCCAAAGTGGAAGAAAATCTAACGAATATACGCTCACGGTGAGTGGAAAATTGCAGGCGTCGCTATTGTAAAGTGCACTGAGAAAAAAATCATTTTGCATATTTGGTATTATTTTGATAGTTGTCCGCCCAAGCTTAATAGTGCTCAGTGCATTTCCTAAGATTATGATAAGGTGTCGTGATGTAAACTGTTTATAATGTACATAGACATATAATAGAGTTTTAGGGGACCTCTACTTGTAGTAATTCTCATTAGTGGCGAAATATGTGGTTCTGTCAACGCCTGTCAAGTTTTAGGCAGTTGTCATCTGACATCTATTTGACAACTGTCATTTTAGATCCATTTGACAGTTGCCGTCGAACAACCATTAGACTGTTGCCATCTAACTGATAACCTTTTGACATTGATCCGCTGATATCCATCTGATATTTGTCATTTGGTATCTGTCATCCATATGACAGCTGCCATATGATATTCGTTTGGCGTTCATTTGACATTTGTCATGCTAAACGAATGAATTTTTTAGTAAATATGAAGCTATATGTATCATTCTGCCTGAAGTGAGTCCTTTCTTACATATTGCACTCATATTCCTTTGAGAAGTGCCCTCCAAATGAGTGGTGCTTCTAACTTAGTAAGACGGTAATTTGGTGTCAAGCCAAGTGCAAGACAAAACGTGTGCGTGCATAATTAACCTGCTTGTTTATGTACTTTAACTTTTAGCTAACGTGTAAACATATGAACTAGAAGATAATATCTTATATTATATACAAGTGTAAAACATAAAGTTAGACATATGTATATATAATATACACCAAATTAAATAGGTTAAGTACCTGGAAAATAAATTAGCCATGTAAGAAAGGACTGATTCTTAACGATATCGCATATTAGATGTTCTACTATCCTTTCTTTTGTACAGTTCTGATCTATTTTTGGTAACACCTTCTTTAAAAGTTTTTGGAGAAGGAAGAAATGTCCACAATCATAATGGTAGACTATTTATTGAAGGCGTAAGAGACAGTGAAGACAGTTGGTAACACAAGACCGCGTGGATCATATTCTGCATAAAATATTGGTCATAAGAAAGCAGTTGGTGTATCACTTCGTTAGCTTTGACGGAACATGTAACCAGTAGTACACCAGAGATCAAGGCATATCAGTAGTTTTCATCCGACGAACCTATTTCGAAGAAGGCGCAGGTTATTTTGTTGGCTTCAAAATGTACGGTCATACCTTTCTGGCAATAACAAGATGTGATCTATATAGACTACCCTGAAACGATCACAGAGTTCTAATTGCCAATTATTGGACCAAGTAGATGTCGAATTCTTCCTATTTGTCGAAGAAACTAGTGCTCTTTCACCTTGATATCACATCTCAGCTGTTGCCATAACCAAATTGGTAGAATTAGGCAAGAAGTTGCCGCACAATAATCTAGTAAAGGGTATTTCAAAAGGGACGCTACAAAAATAGACAAAAAGTTAGGGACAGCAAACGACGTCATATTTTTCTCGCTCTTTTGACAATTTCTCTTCTGTAAGGTTTGCCATTTCATAAGGGAAAGATATACGACGAGTCAACAACAACGAGTCAACTTTAAAAGCGCTACGTCCAATTTATGGTCGTCTCATTTCTGGCTGAATGGCTTCGTTAATAAGCAATTATTCATAAAATTACAATTTTGTGCGGTTTATGGGCCGACATCTTCATTGGGTCGTACTTCTTCCGTGATGTTCAACCGACCGATGTTCAACCGTTGTCCGACACGTTACTGTTAATGGGAATCGCTACCGCTCAATGATAACCGACTATTTTTGGCCCGAACTGGATGATATGGACTTGGACAATATGTGGTTCCAACAGGCCGACGCCACAAGTCACATAGCGAATGTCATAATCGATTTATTGAAAACCAAGTTTAGTGGACGTGTTATCTCATGAAATGGAATGGAAAAGGGCTACGTCAAGCCTATGGTCTAACCAGCGACGATTGATGAACTTCGTACGAATATCGAACATGAAAGTGCAGAAGTATCGGCCGATTTATGCTTGAAAACCGTCGAAATAGGGTTCAGCGTTTGGACTACTGCGAGCGTGCCCGTGGTGGCCAAACAAAAGAAATCGAGTGCGACACATAATGGCATAATGGCATAAAGTACTTTCACAGGAATAAAGAATTTCATTGATATCCCAAACCCTAGCGCTCTTATTGAAAACCCCTTTACATATTTAGATCGAAAAAGAATATATTTTAGACCTTACTTGCTTGTGCAGACTACTTCTTCTTCTTCTTCTTGACTGGCATAGACACCGCTTACGCGGTTATAGCCGAGTCCACAGCAGCGCGCCACGCGTCTCTCCTTCTGGCAGTTTGGCGCCAATTGGTTATACCAAGCGAAGCCAGGTCCCTCTCCATCTGGTCCTTCCATCGGAGTGGAGGTCTCCCTCTTCCTCGGCTTCCACCAGCGGGTACTGCATCGAACACTTTCAGAGCTGGAGCACTTTCGTCCATTCGAACAACATGACCTAGCCAGCGTAGCAGACTTCTAGCAAACATATTATTGGGGTCTGAGTCGCAGGATATCACGCATAAATGAGACTATGTTGAGAAAGAGGTTGCCAGTTATTCGAAATTTTCGATATACCTTTCCAGGCTCGGTACATATCGGACTGTCCTTGTATAATATATTAGTTACATTACATTACATTTTACTTGCAACTCGAGATATTCTGTCTTCTGTTCTTCTTCTGTAGTAATTATCTGTGTTAATTTCCCCAAATATCTGCCATTATCCACCAAATTATTGTAATATGATTTATATGGTCTAATTCGATGTTATTCAAGCTAATAAATCGAACAAAAGGCAAATATGCATTACAAAGAAATAGAATAGTGCTGAGCAAACAAATGCCGAATAGTTTTTATTGTTTACACGCCAACGCCACTCATAAGCAGCGCATAAATAAATTCCATTGTGCAAATGCAAACAATTGCCACAACCACAGCGTGAAAGACAGTCAGTCCTAGTTCTAGTCTAACTGCTGCTGCCGCCATTATCCTTTTCGCCAATTATCCACATTCTAACAACAACACCATTTGTGGCAACAGTCGCTTTTAGCTTTTAATGCGATGGAGACTTTTGCCGCTATACGCCAGGAATCTGATTACACCTCTTGGAAGCATGTGTGTGCCTGTGTGATGTTTGCGCTTTTGCAGAATAAACAAAAATCCCGTCACTAAAAGCATATCGCGTGCCAGCAAATCAAAACAACAAAACAAACAAACAAAAGCGCATTCATACGATTCGCACCAACGTGCCATCCATTCTTCTTGAAATGGCGCTCACTTATCCGGTTGGTAAAACAATCTCACATGCAACTACTTACTTATTTGCCACCAAACTCAAACAATTCTTCGACTTGCTTGCCTACTTCCCCATTTGGCGCCTTCTTCTCTATTACATTTAGTAAATTCTTTACTATGTTGTTGTTGTATAGTTGTGTGCTTTGTTTGGCCTGTCATGCTGCTCCATTTCACCAACGCCATAGACTCCAGTAGCGTAAACATATCTCTCATTCTTCTAAACACTTCGCATTCACTTTTGTTTGGTATTTGCACACGTCTACTTTATCAACTCATATGTGATATATAGTTCCGTAATTCCGTTGGCCTGAATTCTGTCAAAATGTGCAAATATTAGTCGATTTCATATGTCAAAATATGTTGTACTAAATGCTGTGTTTATTGTACTCGTAACATATTAGATTTGAAAATATTTTTTGGTAAGTCTTTACATGTTCAAAATAAACTATTAAACAAGTCCTCCGAATATATATTAATATATATTGTATTAAAATGCTTCCTTATAATCAGCAAATCAAAAGGTACTACTCGAATCGTTCTTGAATCCGGTTTAATTTAAAGTTTACTCTGTACATCTGACATCTATCTGACATTTGGCATCCGAAGTCTAGTTGATATTTGTCATCTGACGTCTATCTAACATTTGACATCGTACATTTGGGATATGTCATCTGACTTTTATCTGACATATGCTATCTGACGTTTATCTGACATTTGACATCTATTTGGCATCTGACGACAACCTGAAGTTTCTATCTGACGTCTATTTGACATTTGCCATCTGACCTCAACCTGAAGTTTCTCATTTGACGTCTATCTGATATTTGGCATCTGAAGTCTATCTAACATTCGACATCTGACTTTTATCTGACATATGCTATCTGACGTTTATCTGAATTTGACATTTATTCGACATCTGACGTCATCTGACATTTGACATTTATTTGGCATCTGACGTCTATCCGACATTTGCCATTTGATCTCAACTTGAAGTTTCTCATCTGACGTCTATCTGATATTTGGCATCTGACAATTGACATCTCAGGTTTTTTGAAATTTTACATCTGACGTCTATCTGACATTTGGCTTCTGACATCTATCGACATTTGACATTTGACGTCTATATGAGATCTTCCATCTGACGTTTATCTGATATATGCCATCTGACGTTTATCTGACATATGCTATCTAACGTTTATCTGAATTTGACATGTATTTGGCATTTGAGGTCATCTGATATTTGACATTTATTTGGCATCTGACGTCTCTCTGACATATGTCATCAGACGTCAACCTGAAGTTTCTATCTGATATATGCCATCTGACGTCTATCTGACATTTGCCATCTTTCTCATCTGACGTCTATCTGATATTTGGCATCTGAGGTCATCTGATATTTGACATTTATTTGGCATCTGACGTCTCTCTGACATATGTCATCAGACGCCAACCAAAAGTTTCTATCTGATATATGCCATCTGACGTCTATCCGACATTTGCCTTTTGACCTCAACTTGAAGTTTCTCATCTGACGTCTATCTGATATTTGGCATCTGAAGTATATCTGACATTCGACCTCTGACTTTTATCTGACATATGCTATCTGACGTTTATCTGAATTTGACATTTATTCGACATCTGACGTCATCTGACATTTGACATTTGTCTATCTGATATTTGGCATCTGACAATTGACATCTCAGGTTTTCTGAAATTTGACATCTGACGTCAATCTGACATTTGGCTTCTGACATCTATCTGACGTCTATCAACGTTTGACATTTGACGTCTATATGAGATCTTCCATCTGACATCTATCTGACGTCTATCGACATTTGACATTTGACGTTTATCAAACTTTTGACGTCTATTTGACTTTGATTTTTGTAATATTGCTTTTAAGGTTGCTGGTTTCCATTTTTTGTATTTCCTCCTGAGTACTTCCTTATCATATTTCAAAACATTCTTCAACGAAATGAATTTCCAACAGCAATAAATATATCAACCTCTTAACTATGAACATATTCGGTGTTATTCGTGATTCATGAGCTTTCTGCTTTTAATTATGAGTTACGCAATTACACAGTAAAAGAACAACAACACATACAGAAAATATGCAATTAAAACAGATTTCAGACTTACTTTTAAAAAATTCCTTTTTTTTCGAAACTTTATGTTTTATTACGAGTGCTACAACATAATTGCTGATTAACCTTTTATTCACAACAATTAAATGAGATTTATTAACTACTAATTAGTGGGAAGCGCGAGCACAGAGACGCTTATTAGAGTATATAGTAGAACATACTAGCGCCGAGGGGCGTAGAAGACGTTAAAGAAAAGCGTTGATTAATCGAGAAAAGCAATTCCGTGCTAATTTATTGTTGAATTGCATACAAGGCCGCTGGCGGTGAGAGTGAAATTTTCGCTCGCAGCGCCTTGTTGCACATGCATATGTGGCTGAGAGGGCGTGGCACTAACGACACGCATGACCAAAATCCAAAGAACGGGGAAATGCAATATGTCTAGTTTGTACTTCATTGCTGATTTCCCCACTTCGCAACATGCGAGTCTACAGCAGTTGTTCCTAGCAATTAAGCGGTCGCCAAATCTGCACTTTGCTTTCTTATCAAGCGCACACAGTTCTGATTGTGCTCCAACCGCCATTTCACTGGACATAATGCAATTGATCAATTCAATTAACTGCCTTAACCGCAGATGACTCCCTCTCCCTCACACACTTACACACTCTTACTTTCTCTCTCTATCTCCCAACCTCTATTGTGGAACCACACAATTCAATTATCCTGATGTCTGAGGAGTTCACTTAATCTTTGGCATTATAATTGCATTGTTCTACAAATACAATCAATCCAAAATGGCATTGCCATTTCCAATAGAATTCCGGGCTTCACACGCTAACCCTACAGCAAGCTTGTTGTATGCACCTCAGGCCTCCAAAAGTGCAAGCACAAATTGACTTTTGCAACCTAAACTCTGACTCCCTCTCTCAAATCGCATGTGACTCCCCATTTCCCACACTATCGCCGAAGTGGCCTTGTGTCTTCCTGAATTTGTGAAAGCTGCATACCAATTGCATTGTTCAACGGTATTTGCGAAACAATGCAATCGCATTTCACGTAGGTCCAAGTGTGAAGCCGGCAGCACACTTGTTGATTCCACAAACTCCACACCAAACCTCCACCAATGCCGAGTCCTTTCTTACACCATACTTGCGCTTACTTCCATCAAATGATATGAGTTCTCTTCACCTCCTCTCCATACTTGGCAGTTCATCATCCACTCTACCGTATTTGTGCGGCTTTCCTGTTGGTCCGTTAGTACGTTAGTCCGCTTGCCAACTACCAGCTACCAGCTGTCCAAAGATATTGGTTTACCGCTTTGACATGCTCGGACCTCAGTTGCGGTTGTGCCATTATCGTTTGTCTTGCTGCATACTCGCCTGCCTCTGCAATAATTTCTCTCATGCCCAACGCCTCACAACCATTTTCTTACTGCTATCAAGCTTCCTAAATATTCATATGTCCACTATTGTTGTACTAAGTGGTTTTGCCTGGCCTTTTGTTCATTTAACTGTTAAGTCAATATTAGACTACTCATTCTCCGTAGCTTTGAAATGGAATTTCTCTGTGCAATTGCTGCCACTGTTACTCAGACAATGGGGTGTGAAATTATGCCTGCAGTTATATTTTATGGCATTTTAAGCACTTTTGTCTGTGCGACGGCTATTAAGCCTTTAAATTCATAATTTTCTGGCTTCAAATTTTAGAAAGTGAGACCAAAATGTGATTTTGTAGGACTTTAATAAAGGTGTTGAGGTTTGTCTAATACATAGAAATGTTTTGAACTAGCAGAGTAAAAGAACAGTGTTTCGGAGTGTTATCTTGACAATCTCGCATACAATCGACATATAAGATTTCCTTTCCTTTTTGAGTCTTTATATGTGACCTGGTCTACGAAAAGGGAGCTAACGTGCGAAAACTAATTTTCTGGGAAACAGCTGTTAAAAAAAAACACCTCATCTTCCATCCGAATCAACTAAAAAGTGAAAATTGATTTTTTGACACCTAAGCCCCCTTTCCGTAGACCAGGTCACATATATCTATTATAAATGAGGAATCTTTGGACTCACATTCTTCAATAATAGATTGAATTCAAAAATGATCAAAAATGATAAAAGTCTGTGTATTTCCATGGCGAAATTACCAGTACCAGCCAGCTGAGCTTTCTCTTCATTATTACCAGAGTGTGTATCAAAGTTCCCAGACTTCTGAGACTGAACATCTTCGAGAACTACGACAGTTTAATTGTAAAATATTGCGGATCTGTACATAACATGCCGTCTGGTACTCCAAACATTTTAAAATATTTATTGTGGAAGAAACTGGCATCAGAATCGGAGAGATTCTTTGCTTTGAAAAGACCAAGGCGCACCAGAATATTCTCAAATCACTTAAAGGGTTAAAATATCGCGTCATAATCGTTGGCTCAGCATTCAGTTCTTATAACAGGCTAGACAAGGGTTCTTAGTAAAAGGTTTTTCAATAAGAGCGCTACAAAAGTTTTTCTATAAATCAAATAAAAACAGTTAGGAATATCAAATAAACTTTATTACTGTGAAATTACATTCTATGCCATTATGTATGGAACTCGATTTATTTTGCATAACCACTACGGGCACGCTTGCAGAAGTCCAGACGATGAACCTATTTTTCGACGATTTTCAAGCCCGATAATGCTGCAATCTCACGTTCGTTATTCGTACGAAGTTCAGCAGACGTCGCCAGCTTGTTGGCATAAACCATAGACTTGACGAAGCCCCAGGAAAGAGTCTAACGGCATCAAAATCGTACGACCAAGGCGGCCAATTGACTGGGCCAATTCGTGAGTTAACACGTTCACCGAATTTGTTTTTCAATAAATTGATTGGACATTCGCTGTGTGGCTTGTGGCGCCGTCCTGTTGGAACCACATCTGGTCCAAGTCCATATCATCCAGTTCGGGCCAAAAATATTCGGTTATCATTGAGTGGTAACGATTTCCATTCACAGTAACGTGCCGGCCTTGATCATCATGGAAGAAGTACGGTCCAATGACGTTGCCGGCTCATAAACCGCACCAAACCATAATTTTTCGTGATGCAATGGTGACTCATGGAGTACGTATTGATTGCTGCCGATAACACGTATTTTGTTTATTGTCGAAGCCATTCAGCCAGAAATGAGCCCCATCGCTGAAGATGATTTTTCGATGAAATTCCAGATCCTTTTTAAGTAACAACCTCAGCCGAATTCACGAACACACGACGATTATGGTGGTCAAGCGGCTTCAGTTCTTGCGACAATTTGATCTTGTAATGATGTAGGCCAAGATCTTGTCGAAAACTTCGCCACAACGACGTCACAGAGATGACCAACGCTTGAGAACGACGTGTGAGAGACTGATTTGAGTTCTTCCTCAATTAATGGGCTAGCGACAGCAATATTCTCGACACTACAGGCACTTCTTTGTCTCACTGACTTGTGGATTCAAATTGTTTTCACTAGACGCTCAATTGTTGAATTGACAGGATGATTATGACGACCATAAATTAGTCTTAAAGTTGAGGCCACTGATTTTGAATTTCGGTTGATTTTAATAATATCGACTCGTTGTTGGATCGTATATCTTTCCATGATGATTTATCTGATTATATTGAGAGCTTTTCGAATTTTCTACTCAGATATTCAGCTATTCGGTGTCTCCTTCTTTCAATTTGTACATTTTATACGCTTTTATTTGACTCACTTATTAAAACATAATTAAAATGTTTATTCACAACTAATAATAAAATTTTTCTCTCTCTCTCTTTACAGTGAGTACTATATGTCACAACAACTACAAAAATATCATAAAGCACAATTTATTATACAAGAAAAATTTCAGGTGAGTGAGTGCATGAGTGGGCGAAGAGGTTGTGAATGTGACAACGTAGTTAATTAATTAAAAAAGTTTAAAATGTAAAATTTGTAGAATTTTGCGCCGAAAAACGCTGCACCCACAGCGAATGTATGCGAAAGAAATATATGAGGTCAAGCTACAGTTTTCATAATAGCGAATAAGTGTAGAAAAAGTATGTGAACCCTTGCGTAAAAAAACACCAAAAATTTTAGCGTAAATTGAGTGAAAAGGCTTGGAATGTGTGAAATAAAATTTTTGCTGCAGCTGAAACACGTCTCGCTGCGTTAATAAAAATATTTGCAAATATTTAAATTGACATTTTATTATGAGTAAAGTAGAAAAAATAACCCAAAAAGGAGTAAACAAATATGTGTAAATGTGTGAAGAAATAGTTAGAAAGTCACAATGAAGCCAACGGTAAATGTAAATGTCAACTTTCATATGAACAAATTGCTGGAAGGCGTTTGGAAAGCCGTACGGTTTCATTGAATTTTTTCCAAAGCGAGTGCGGTTCATACGAAATTTTTGCTTGAATTTTGACGGATTTTGTTTATTTTAAAGTTAAAATGCTGTTGTCAAGGTTGGTTTGTTTTCAAGGCTCAATAAATGTAAATTTTGCTCTGATTATTTGGAGTATTTTTATGTGGCCCTAAGGACGGTTCTTGTTAATAAAGCAGAAATTCAAATTTACCGTCCCTAATTCAGTCGGTATTTTCCTGGAATGGTTTAATTTCAGTTTTCAATTGCTTCAAGGTACTACAATTTCCTCTATATTTCTAGAATTAACCACTTTTCTGTAGTAAAAAACAAATTTATCATCACCGTGCTTTCTACAATAGAAAAGCTAACAATTTCATCAACAAATGAAATTTAATTAAAAATACTACACAGTTCTTCTATTGTTAAGTGTATCATCGCCCTTAAAACCTCACATAACTTACAATATAGGCAGCTCTACATCCACAACAACACACACCAAATCTGAATAACTACAACAACGAACTTTAAGAATATTTTACTCACTGTTACATATTCCACTACTTTCCTCCAATACTCGCTTATCTCGCTGGCAATCCATTAAAATTGCACATCGTTTACACCAAAAATCAATTCGCGCAAGCATTTCACAGCCAACAACAAAGCAACAAAGTAGCAGAACCAAGTTGCGAATGCGCATGCGCAAATGCTCACTGCCGTTAAATTCACAGTCAACATAATACATGTGCTGCCACTGTTAGTGGTACACTACTGTTGCTGTGTTATTGCTATCCTACTATTTGCTTTAGTTGAGGTTGGCTTGCCGTTTTCGATATCTGTTGACAGCTGAAATCTTTAAATCCAACTCTAAATGGGTTGGCCGTAAATTTTGCTGTCGGAGCTTATTTGCTTTTTACTTACGAGCTACGGAATCCTCCTTTTTGTAATATTATATAGTCCCACATTTGCTTTGGGGGCTTTCTCCAGTTTCTTTCTAAATTCTATTCGAGCAGATCATTCCTTGTAATACATCTACAATCCATTTTTGAATTGTAAACCTATTGGTATTAACCACTTTCTTTATTCTAAATATACACAGGCGTCCTTGTTGTAAACGCCTCAAGAATGCCACTATGTAAAGAGCTAATTCTGTACGAAATCGTTTGTAACATAATATAGGTTAGGTTAGGTTAATCTGGTGGGCAAATGAGCCACACATAGACCGATTTTGGTCCTTTGCGATACCAAATGGAGTGCCGTCACATATTCAATGAGAAGGATGCCTGCGCTTGACGCGAATTTTCAGGATATCTCTTCCAGATCGTATCGAACTATGAAGCTAAGCCTAAGCCTAAGTATTGCCTTGAAACTGCAGGACAAGCACATAAGAGACGTTCCATTGTTTCTCTGGTACCTTGCTCCTGACATTACCTGAATTCTTCGCTTTCTGTCAGCACCATCTTGAGGGCGCGCGCCGGCACCAGATGTTGAATGTATTTACATAAGTCTTGAATGATAAGAGTAATGAATGCGCAAAGGTTAATTGCCATCGACTTTAAAATCACTTTCTTTCTCAGTATTCAAAGGCTGAAAGTCTTAAATAACTCAGAGGGATATTATTGTCAAGCCAAATCATTTACAATTGCATTTTTCTAATATATTTTTATATCCAAAAGAGTATAAAAATTAATGGAGAAAATGAAGTAGGAAGAGAGTACTAGACTACCCAGTCATATTCGGTGGAACAATCTATTGACTTCATTGCTAAGGATAACATGTATAAGTAAGTTAGATATCTCATATCCCGACGAAGTACTGACTAACACGGTGGTTCCGTGGAATAATATTGAGTTGGGAGCAGGACCTTCATATTGGAAGTTTACAGTATTATCTAGACTAGTTCCAATTGAGTACCAGACTTCATCGCTAGGGATAACATGTATTAGTAAGTTAGATACATATTTCCACGAAGTAATATCTAACACGGTGGTTCCGTGGGAGAATCATGAGTTGGGAGCAGGTTAGGCTCACGAATTAAAGCTTCGCTCTTCGCCTTTCGAAGCTTCTCCACTACCATATAAAAATACTCATATGGTTTCTTGTTTGAAATTTTTTGTTGATTCAGGTTCCCTAAGACTTAAACTTTCAGGTCGTCGCCTGAAAACCTTCATCTTGGAAGTTTACAGTATTATCTTGACTAGTTCATTGGCGTTGGAACTATCTTATTGATTTTCTTTGAGTTGTTTGTGAATTCACTCTCTAGTTGGTACTAGTTAAGGTTAGTTAGACTAGGATCATCTTTATATCGTCGTCGCTAGTAATGAAGTTTCAGTCGTAACTTTTTTATATTCCACTTTAATTTTTGACCTCGCGGGATATATCCATTTGTACCACCATTCAATTATTGTACTCAACACTGTTCCACCAAATGCATTCACCTCTTGTCTTGCCTGTCGTCTGTCAGACAACCTCAGATGGCTTTTGTCCATTTGCACGCGAGTCGAGTTGTTGTCGAAATGCGGTCGTACTTCACTTCACTTTGCAATCTGAAAAATGTAAAGTGAGTGTGTTTAACAAATTATATCGGAAATAAAGAAAATGTATACGCAACAGTTATCAGCGCACAAATAAAATGGGAATGGAGTACGACAAGCAAATATCGCCTGTTCGACTGTACAATAAAAGGGAGCAAAAAAAAAAAACAAAAACAAAAACAAAGTAAATAACAAGACATTTGTTGCAATGTTGCAAGCACTTAAAATTCAAACCGAAATCAATGCGATGGACAAGCGCACAAATCGAAAGCGAATCGAAACGGTGCCGGGCGCGTCGAAATGGTTAAATGGCAGCAAATGCCACCGACCACCAGCACCATCAGCAGCAGTGGCAGGCAGGAGTTGTGTTGCTGCCGACCACACTTGCCTACGCGGTCAGCTACTACGTATACTACCGCTGCTGGTTGCAGAGACGCAGACGTCTTTGCTTTTGCTGTTGGTGTTGCTGTCACGAGCTGCCAAATGAGATTAGGTGCGTACGGCGGTCATTTCTGTTTGTATGCAGCATACGAAGTCGTGGCGTTGAGTGAATTATGGGCTGCATTAAAGCGCAATAAATGTGGCTGGTATAGTGTGGTAGTGGTGTACGGGGAGCGATGGGTGATGTACGAGTATTGTGCCGGTTTGCGCATTGAGAAGCGGGTAGTCGCGATAAAGGTGGTACCCTGCCAAGCTACATATGTATACATTTATTTATTTGTGCATTTAATTGTAGTAAATGCGAGTTGTACATTTGTTTTTGAGGCAAATTACTTTAAGATAAAGTACATATGTGGATATTGGTTGCTTTTTAGTATAAGGTTGGGCTAGGTTATGTTGGTGATATTCGTGGCAAGGGTCATGCAAGATGCCACTTGAACAGCTGAGAACGCCGTGGTACCGAGAAGGTATGGATAAAAAATACTCCCATATATCGGCAAAGTGCTTAGAATGGATAAATATTTGTTGAAGCTGCTTCTATTGATTATTGTCAATTCACCGAAAATATGACTACCGAGATTTTTAAATCAATAAAATGACCAACACTTAGCATTTGAACAGAACTTCGAGCATATATTCACCATGATTGTATCTTATCCAGATCCAGTCAATGCGAATTCGCACTACTTTCTTCGAAATCATCAATCTTATCTCACCAAAAACACTTAATGTTTTGTTGATTTTTCAGCAATATTATCTGGGTTATCAGGATCAATCTTTGATTTTATAGACCCCAATAGGTGGTGTAACGAAATCAAAACACATCATCTGAATTCGTCCATTTAAAAACATGATTTTATCCTCTGCGTATATTCTTGCTTAGATCTATTAAAAGCATTTATTTTCCAACATTTATTTGTGTAAATCCAAAAAGTTTCGATTACCTTGTCTTTAGCATTCTCCTTAACGGTAAAGTTAACTTCTGTTTCGAATTTAAAATCTTATGGATCAACAATATCTTCGCCATTTTAGCAACGACACACAAAACCATTTTTTTTTTTTGGAATGGAATGGAATGGAAAAAGAAGCTCTTCAATATGATGCCATGATTTGTAAAATCGTTCCGGTGTTGAATTTTAACAAATTAAATTTATCAAAATATTTCTGTAGTTTTACAGCTGATTTGACAGTTAAGGGGTAGTCAGAGACACGAAAAAATTAGAATCTTCAGTAATTTGTTTTTGCTATTAAATTCCGGAGATTTATCTAAAATCAATCGGGTAAGAAAAATTAATTTTGTATTAAATAGATAATCCAGGGCCGGATCGAAGCTTTTTTTAATTAACAAAATGGCGGCCTTAGGAAGTTTTTTGTCTAGATTTTCGGGAAAAAATCAATGAAATCGAAATTTTTGTAAAACAATGATTCGATCAGGCGCATGATAATTATGAATTCTAAAAGCTGTAGAAATTTCATTAAAATCTACTGAGCGGTTTTCGAGTTAAAGTTTTCACCAGTTCAAAAACATAGTGAACATACTAGCGTTTTGGAGTGCCCGAGAGCTCTTTGCTATTTATCGAAAATTAATTCTTGGATCAACTTCAATTTTTTGGAGAATATTTTAAAGGTATTACACTTAACGAAACATTTTTTTTTTTTGAAAAACCTGACTACCCCTAACACCTTAATCGCTAGAAAACTGTATAGCTTTAAAATCAATCATGTACTTTTTTCGTACCCCTAAAAAAACAGTAACTAGCTTTCTCTCCAGTATTATCATTGAAAAAAGGAGATTCCAATGCAGCTCAAAAGAGTTTTATACCAAAGAACAATCAGTTAAACCTAGAATACGATTCGGGAATTTCAAGTCCCCGGCATGTATTTTGATGTTAGAAAATTGCGTTGAGATTTTCTATCCCAATCTATTACCAATTTTAAATCACGAGGACTGTTTATGTTAGAAATAATAATAATAATTAAAAGTAGGTGGTAACCCCTCTGAAAAGTATTTTTTAAATAAAATTTACTTATATCAGAATTATTCAATTAAAAATTCTGAACTTCTGGAAAATTTATCAAATTTCTCTCTTGTTTTTTTATGAATCTTGCTTGAGATATTAAAACAATATAGAACCATATCTCAACTTTGTAATTATATTAAAAAGTGCAATTTCGAACTTCTCTTCCGAGCCTTAGTACAAAAACCCCTTAACCCTTGATGTCATAGTATTTTAATTCAATGAATAATATTAATGTGTCCCCTCATGTCACATCTTTGCTAAGTGACGTCAAAACGCTTTAACTGCGAACGCATTATCTTGAAAAATACCAACAACATTTAAATTAAACGATTCCTGTTGCTTTCGACATTTAAAATTCACTCATAGCCTACGGAGAGCAAAATTTACATATTATTAAAAACTCAGAAAAACGGTTTCGCTTATCTCCAATATGAATGCCTAAATTTTGACATTTATGAGTAACGGCACTTCAACTGATGCTTGTCAACATGAATACCATGCAACAACAGCAATAACAACAGAAAATGCAATCAAATCGCAAAATGAGCATAACAAAACATAATGATTTACATAATATACTATAAATAGAATAAAAAATTTATTGAATTTGAAAAAACGAGCGAAATTCCAAATCTATTGAAGCCGGGGGACTGCAGAACTGCGGAATAGCGGAAAATGAGCGATGACATCCAAGAAGATTTGACATTGTGTGCGATGCTTATCTGTTGCATGTCAAATAAATACAGATTACAACAAACATGACAACATGTTAACGGTAGCAATGAGAGGGTACCGTTAAAGAAAGGGGTGGATTGAATGTCGTGTGTTTTGATTCGTGTTTTTTAAATGGTTTTTTGGGGAAATACTATCTGTCATACAGTGTTGTGCAAAATATATGAAACTGGGAAGAGAGTTTTGAAAAAAGAATACTACTTTTTTAAACTCCTTTCTGTCCATATATATATTTCAGATATTGGAGCATGTAGAATAGCTTTCGGCGAGGTTCCAGTTAAAATCTATGACTTTATATATTGAAGTAGGACTTGATAGTTACACAGATATGTAGATATGGCGATAGAGCAAGAGAAGAAAGAGATACATATAGATGTCTATAAAGAGAGAGAGATAGAGATGGAGATAGAGTTAGAATTAGAGTTAGCGTTACAGTTAGAGTTAGAGTTAAAGTTAGAGTTAGAGATAGAAATGGAGATAGTGATAAAAATAGAGATAGTGATAGAAATAGAGATAGACAGAGGTAGAGATAGAGATAGAGATGGAGATAGAGATAGAGATAGAGATAGAGATAGAGATGGAGATAGAGATAGAGATAGAGATAGAGATAGAGATAGAGATAGAGATAGAGATAGAGATAGAGATAGAGATAGAGATAGAGATAGAGATAGAGATAGAGATAGAGATAGAGATAGAGATAGAGATAGAGATAGAGATAGAGATATAGATAGAGATAGAGATAGAGATAGAGATAGAGATAGAGATAGAGATAGAGATAGAGATAGAGATAGAGATAGAGATAGAGATAGAGATAGAGATAGAGATAGAGATAGAGATAGAGATAGAGATAGAGATAGAGATAGAGATAGAGATAGAGATAGAGATAGAGATAGAGATAGAGATAGAGATAGAGATAGAGATAGAGATAGAGATAGAGATAGAGATAGAGATAGAGATAGACATAGACATAGACATACACATAGACATAGACATAGACATAGAGATAGAGATAGAGATTTAGAATGGGATAGATAGAGATACTATCTATAGACACATGCATAGATGTAGACATTAAATTAAAAATAAAAATAAGACTGAGATATTGGTAGGCGCAGAAAGCAATTTTAATATGCTGCATATGTTTTGCACCATACTGTGAAATCGCATACATATTTATTACAAGATAAAGATAACGGTATAACTGAGCATTACACCAACTGACAGCTGTAATTTTAAGAATTCATTTTGCCCACGCGCTTCAGTCCACGCTGTTACCCTTAAAGACATGTCTTCGCTCAACGAAAAGTATCGAGCGAACTGAAACTTGTTCGTAAAATTAATAAATACGATTTTATATTTTCTAAACTTTTTCATTTCACTTTACACAGTTGCCATATCTGCATATTTGCTTTATATATGTACGACATCAAAATGAAAATTCATAAAATTAGATTTGACATGTTGCATGCAACATGTAACGGCAACTTCATAGATACATAAGTAACTTAAGTTCTTACGTAACTTCACTTACGCTCACGTGGGCTTACAAACAGAGAGGTAGATATGAAAATAGCAGGCGCTTTCGGAGACACACTCATACCTACTCTCACACTCAACAACCTTCAACCCCACGCCATAGGATAGATGTATTTTCTCGCCTGCAGTGATTTATTGCAAATACATATAGTCGATTTCTCGAGTTATTCACTTACTTTTCACATTTCATTTGTTGCTACTGCCATTGCTATTGCTATTTGCCGCTCTCATCCTCAAGAAGTTGTGTTACAAGATAAATGGTTTTCCTCGGCGGCGTTGAGAAGTTGTATTTCGACTCTTCGCTTTTTTTCATATTTGTTTTTGTTGCTTTTGGTAGCTAGCAAAAATCAGAAATGATAAAAGTTGCGCGGCTGCCACGACGCCTTGCAATAAACGCCTAAAAATATACCACAACAAACATTAATATTGAATTTGCTTCTTCGAAACACCCACACACAGACACATACCTTCGTGCTCTCTCTGCCGAAACCTGTGCCGTTGATTTCTTGCAACTTTTTTCTTATCTGCTTACTTTTTCAATTTGTATGTTTCACTTTTTCATTTGTTTGCCCCCACTTCTTGCCATTATTGTTTTTTTTTTCACCAGCCTTCTTCTGTATTTGTATGCCGTTATGCTGTCTGGTTAGGCGGCGTTCTGCTTGTGGGGTTGTTTGTGTCAATTTTAATATAAATTATTGTTTTCTGCCTTTTGAAATATGAGTTTTATGAATTTTCGTGTTACGCGCTTCGTTTTGCTAACAAAGTGCATTACTAATGTTTGTTTCGATATTCTTTTCCAGCTTTGATCAGCTGTCAGTTAACGAGCGGAGGGGGATAATATGATATATGAAATATAGGACTTTTAGTTTCTTGTTACAATAATATTTCGGAACAAATTTAAGAAGTCCTCAGTTGAAAATATTAAAATATTTGTGCTTCGACGCAGACAACATAGATTGTATAAGAATAATATATGTGTGGAGAAGAATTCCCAGCGATATGATTAAGTAAAGTCTTGCTCCTCATTCCTGGGATTTTTCGGAAATTTTCTTTTCTTTTTTATGTTCTGCCATGTCATTGAACTATTTATATAATCTTATGAAAATCAATCCATTGTTTTGAAGTCAATTCTTCTTCCTTTGGACTTTAAGGGGTTATATACAGTTAGAATTTTCAAAAAAAAGATTTTTTTTATTTCATTTTCTTAATGTACATATATTTAAGAATACACACAGAAAATTTCATATCGTTCCGGTAAATATTTTCAAAGTTACAAGCAAATGAAAAATTTGAAAAGGCGTTTCAGAGTGCTTTTAAGTACAAGGTCCAAACTTTAAACGCGTTTTTCTCAAAATGGTGTTTTCAAAGTCGGTGACCAACATTACTCGAAAACGGCTAGACCGATTAGTCTCAAATTTTAACACGACCTTCTTAAATATATTTTTTAGTAATTAATCGTAGATTTTTTCTCTCCGATAAATATTTTTTTTTTATAAACAATTTAAGGCCGAAATTTCGGTGAAAAATCGATTTTTTTTTGAGAAACCGCCATTTTGTCAAAAAATTTTATTTTGCTTATTCCTTCGATTAATTACTAGATTTAACATTATTTTAACGAAATCTGTTTGGTTTTTTAATTTCGGATGATCCAGTTCCGAGATATAGTGGTCACCGCAAAACGTCTTTTTTGAGAGGAGCTCCTGGAGATCAGCTGTAGCTCTTTTTTACTAAAACTAAGTCTTAAAATACAGTTAAAAGATATCATAATATGTGTATAAATTTTTGGATCAATAAATTAAAAAGTTTTCTCAGAAAAAATTCTGGAAAATTCACTTTTTTTCGGCCGTCTAACTGTATATAACCCCTTAAGTTTGCTCTCAAATATAAATACCTTTGTTTCAAGATATTTCAGAAAGTTTTATGCATATATTAGGTATGCAAATATCTCCCTTCCGCCTTTTTGTATTTTGAATTTCGCGGCTATGTATAAAGCTATACATCTTTGAAAGGTCTTGACGTAACCCAAAAAACGACGCTATGCATGATTAGTTTGGATATTGCTTTCAACAGTATTCCTTCCAGGAAGGTTTTGCTGTGTATTTGGTGGGATTGGAATCATCCAATATGGCCAGACGCTTAATTCTACCAACCTATTATATGTTGGACCTTGCACACACCTCCTTACAGTTTTTATTTGGGAATGACTGTTTGAAGCTAAAGATCCATCAAATATATGCGAGAATTTTATATGGTTTTGTTCTTAAATAATATTATTGGCTTATCTAAGTATATATAACTAGTGTCAACACCTTTTAGTGGATATTTATTATTCAGCAATGTGAGATACAGATGATACAGATACAGATACATTGATATCTTGCCTTGTTGTTGTTATTATGAAATCATTAAAATTAGTTTCTGGTATATCTTAATTTTGTCTTTCTACCGATCCTCACAGCATTTCTTTTGACATTCTCAAAAATTTGTCAGAGTTTCTTTCTTTGTGGGAAATGATTTCCAGAAGAGGCAGAAAGAGGAAGAGTAATATCTATAGAAAAAATAGTAATAGAGCAAGTTAAAGATAGTGGAGAGAGAGAAGAAAGAGTCTGAGATTGAAATATAAAAAAGTTTTGGGAAAAGTTAATACAGTTGAGCTAACTCAAATTGTCATAATCCACAGAAAAACTTCGATATTTTTTTTCTTCAGAATACTCATCGTTTTTCATGGCACTAGAAGTCATATTCGTTGGGTCTGAAATATTCGATTCTATAATATCATCATCTGTTGTAATTCCGACTGATGTGATGGACAATACCTCCATATATAGTCTGTATTGGTAACACTTGGAGGGATATTTGTATTACTATTTCCCAACCATAATTCGAAATCAATTTCCATAAATTTTTGATCATCGTTAAGTTCTTAAAGGTATGCTATTTTCGTCGATACAAGCGGAATGTTGAGAGCATTCAGCTTTTCGGTAGCAAAAAATCACGTGCCAATTTAAAAGTGAATGGAAGGTAATTTGTATGAAATTTGACTTCTATTGGCAATTCAAGAGTTCCAGTTATAGAGAACTTCGAGTGAAGGAAGTTTGAGTTATAGAAGTACAACTAAAGTACAGTGGGGAGCAAAAGTGATTCCATGATCAACATTTTCATGTTTGAGCGCGCATAAAAAATAAACGAATGAAGTAAATGATAAAAACTTTTTTTTTTCTTGAATATCGAGTTTATTTGTAACAATTAGGCGTAAAAAGCAAAATAGTAACGGAGGCAATGGCATAGTTATAATACAAAAACCAAAAAAATCGGCATGTACTCAGTTTTGCACCATCCATGAAAAAAATAAAAAAAATGCATTATTAATATGTATTTAGTCCATAGACCCTTATTTTCTATGACATTTTTTATACGTTCTGGCATGCTCACAAATAGATTTTCAACAATTCCTTTCGGAATATTATTCCACTATTGTTCAACACGCCCCCAAAGATCGTTTAGGTTGGATGGGGCTGATTGATACTGTCCGAGCTGTCGCTTCACAATTGACCATAGATTTTCAATTGGATTGAGGTCGGGACTTTGCGCTGGCCACTCCATCACCTTAAAATTTGGTTTCCCAGCCATTCTTTTACAATTTTCACAAGTTGCTTGGGATCCCCATTTTGCTGAAAAGTGATTTCATGCTCTGGACACGCACACTGGTCAAGAAAATTGGGAAGCTGGGTTTGCAAAATACTTAAATAATCTTCCTTACGCATAATCCCGTCAATTTTATGCAAAGGTCCCACTTTCCAAAACGTGAAGCACCCCCAAGCCATTATATTGCCTCATCCATGTTCTACTGTTTGCTTCACGTGATGCCTTTGAAGCTTGTCACCGGGTCTACGCCAACAGTACTGTTTTCCATCCGATTGAAAACGGTTAAACTTGGATTCGTCCGACCAGATAACACGTTTCCAGTCTTCAACTGTCCAGTTTCTGTGTGCCTTTGCGAATTTTAGTCGTGCCTTAACATTTTTCTCGGATAAAGCTGGTTTGTTTTTTGGAGGCTTGGAGGTGCGTCACGTTTGGAAAGTGGGACCTTTGCATAAAATTGACGTGATTATGCGTAAGGAAGATTATTTAAGTATTTTGCAAACCCAGCTTCCCAATTTTCTTGACCAGCGTGCGTGTCCAGAGCATGAAATCACTTTTCAGCAAAATGGGGATCCCAAGCAACTTGTGAAAATTGTAAAAGAATGGCTGGGAAACCAAATTTTAAGGTGATGGAGTGGCCAGCGCAAAGTCCCGACCTCAATCCAATTGAAAATCTATGGTCAATTGTGAAGCGACAGCTCGGACAGTATCAATCAGCCCCATCCAACCTAAACGATCTTTGGGGGCGTGTTGAACAATAGTGGAATAATATTCCGAAAGGAATTGTTGAAAATCTATTTGTGAGCATGCCAGAACGTATAAAAAATGTCATAGAAAATAAGGGTCTATGGACTAAATATTAATAATGCATTTTTTTTATTTTTTTCATGGATGGTGCATAACTGAGTACATGCCGATTTTTTTGGTTTTTGTATTATAACTATGCCATTGCCTCCGTTACTATTTTGCTTTTTACGCCTAATTGTTACAAATAAACTAGATATTCAAGAAAAAAAAAGTTTTTGTCATTTACTTCATTCGTTTATTTTTTATGCGCGCTCAAACATGAAAATGTTGATCATGGAATCACTTTTGCTCCCCACTGTATATCGCGGACTCATATATATTCGAGAATAACCTTTTAAGGTCGAAATATTCTTTTACAGTATTATACATTCATTAAATCACTCATCTCATTTATTAGATTCCTTTCAGAAATCATCACCGTGTTATAAGTTTTAAAAAATATAATGTTTCTTCATTAACAATGTGCGAAATTGATACACAATTATTTTGTCGAAATAGAAAAGTTTCCAGACAAAGTTCATGTAAGCCAAATAAATACAAAGCCAGACAGGGAGAAGCACAGATTTTCTTAAAGAAACATCAAATTCGAAAAAACTTCGACAATGTGTGTACATATGAGTATATGGTACATACATATGCGTATGAGTAAACCTCTAGAAATACTAAAATAGTAAGAGATGGAAGCATAATGGTTTGAACTTTGATATATGTGCCATAAGAAAACGCACGTTTACTCTAATATACAGCAAAACTCAACTGTCTAGCTAGCTATGCTCTGGCATTTGATACTTTCTTAAAGTTTGTGCGCCTTAAGATATACTTGGTACATACCTCAAGCGTGATATGTAAAACTGTCAGTAGGTATTTACTTACATAAATACATAATATAAATGTCCTTATTAACGTGAAAACAATATTTCAACATGAAATATTAAAATTCAAAAATTGCGTAAATGCTAAAAATACATCAAGCGCCTGTGTGTAGGCAACGAAAATCGGCTTCAATGTCAAAATTCACTTTGAATGGTTGTTTGTGTCTTCATGTGAGTAGATATTTTGAAGAATTTGTGGAGAAAGTGCTTCGCAGAATTTCTTCTACTTTCTAGCGAAAGTAAATTGCCAACTGCCTTGGACCTAGTGGCATGTCAAGAGCTTGATAACGGTATGTGCATGCACGTACACGCATTTCAGCGCCAATCTTAACCAGTTCCACGTCACTAACCCATTGCTTGTTTGTTGCTGAGTGGTTTCTTGGTAGAAAGTATTGAGTTTTGCCGTTTAATTATGAGCGTTATGGAAAGTTTTGAAATACTTACGCGTTGGCGTGGCGCGCATGATATGTTGAGCCTCATTTCAGAGTCAATGCATGTCCGAATTTGGTTATGCGATCCATGTGGGTAATGTAGGTAGTTGCTGGTTAGACGCTGGGGGCAAATTAGTAAATATATACTAAGAGAATGATGTCTAATAAAATTGAGAAATAATATCACAGCTTCACAAAAAAAGATGTTTGTCATGACCTGGGGCTCTTACTACGTGTACCATATGTTTTTGGGGTCGCTGAATCCGAATCTGAAGTCTACCCCATCAGATCAGGGCTATGAGATAACCTCAGAAAACCAATGGCGGATAGCGATTTTTTGCTTCGGGTTTGCTTGAAACTCTTCATCCTGCGGTTTTCGGGGTCGCCGATTCCGAATCCGGTGTGGGTTTTTCAAAATTCAAAATGGCGGATCAAATATTTTTTTGCAAAATTCATCGGAATCGCTTGAAACTCGATCCCGGAGATTTTCGGGGTCACTGATTACGAATCCGGTGTCGGTTTTTCTAAAATCAAAATTGCGGATGCAATATGGTAAAGTTTTAAAAAATGTCCTCCAAAATGGTTAGCCAAAGTAACGTCAAATTCGTAATCAGCGACCCGAGAACCCTCGAGTATCGAGTTTCAAGCGAATCCGATGAATTTATATAATATATTACATGCATATCTATAAAAAAATGGCATCACAATATGACAATGAGAATTTCTTCAATCGAAGCTCTCTAAAGTAGATTCGCAAAAAATTGCGAAAATTCACCATTGTCACCATTAAATATTTCCGTAATCATTGCTTGAAACGTGTATTGTGTGCAAATGCATGAAAACCGGTGACAGCGATAAGCCAGCTGTCTTACCAACAACAAAAAATATAAATAAAAAAATATAAATAAATGAACTCTTTGCCCGACTCCACTTGAACCACTCGAGGCCGCTGACTTCAGCTGTCGCGCAAAATTTGACATTTCATCACCCCAAATAGTCTGTTGCCTTCAAATCATTTGCAGAATTTCACTACCCACACCCGCCGAAATCACTTCTCACACCCCCGTCATTCACCTCCCACTCCCAACAACGACATCTTGTCAACACTTTGTACGCCTCAAATGTGACTTTCTTAAGCCACTTCACATTTTACTATGCCATCATATCGGCTGCTTTATCACTCCGCGGTGCAGTTGTTGAGCTTTCGTGTCACTTTCAACACCCAGCGATGCTTTCACTGTGCTCAACGCGCAAAATCATTTTTGTCAATGATTGATGATTGGTAAAGCCAATCGTGCAAAATCGTTGCTCAATGAAATGTGGTTGTATGTATGTATGTATGTATGTTTGCCGGTGAGTGTGTGTTGGTGACATTTATTTTTGCAAGTGTAATTTCCACAATTTATGACATAAGAACGTGTCGCGTTGGTGATTTCGTACAAAAAATTGAAGATAGTAGTAGAAAATCATTTGGCTTTCGAAATGATTGTGAAAAAAGCATTGCAATTTTTTTCAGTTCGGAGATAAGCAATACTTCTTTTGTTATTTCAACAGTCATAGCTAGCGAAAACTACAATTTCATTGTAGGATAATTAAATAAACTGAAGTTTCTTTTTATTTCTTTTCTCGAGTTTCGTACTCTTGAGTGGTGAGGGAAGAAAACAATATTATCACTGCAGCTGACACTTTTAGATCATTGAATTGATGACTTAGTAGGACGCTAAATCTGACTTTTTAGTAGTGCTGAAAAGTTTCCCTTAACAAGGTCTTCAACTTCGCAGGATGATTGTAAGCTCTAAGGATAGGTAGGTAAGTAGGAATGCAGCACAGAGATTCGGTCTCAATTAGCGCTAGATGAGCCATTTTTTTACACTATTGTAAGACCTACTATCACGTTTCAATTTTGCGCTCGCATCATTTGGAGCTCTCTATAAAACTGCTTATTTCCTTTATACTTTTTGTGGCCACCCATTCAAGATTCGGTGCCTGGTGAATACCAAGTGTTCTATGTCTGGTTTGTGATAGGGCTGGATATTCGCAAAGGAAGTCAATAACCGTTTCCTTGTTCCCTTCTAGTTTGCAGGAGCGACAAATGTCGTTAAAGGACTTACCCATTTTCAATGCATGTTTTCCGAATGACTTTGTTATTGTGGTTATATGTCTGTATATACATACTTTTCCTGGATCTATTTAAAAGGTCCTTAGTTTTCATCCCATCATATCTTGGCCAAATCTGCTTTGTTATTGCACAAAATATGTGTAAAGCTCTCTCTTGATAGTTTCTAATGGGCATGGTATTTGTTCTGCCTCGGATTCATGCTGCTACCTTTCGGATGAATACGTCTTTGGGCAGTTGGTGCAGGATTTCATTAAGCGCGTCAGTCGGTCATGACTTTAGCGCCCCAGTAATCCCTGCACAGGCAGCCCTCTGTATTCCATTCAACTTCTTGATGTTATATTGCTTATTTAGTGGTGGCCACCTGGCTCTAAAGGTACTCGCCTTGGAAGAGCATTTCGAATCTGTACTAAAGAGATTCCAAATTTTTAAAAAATATCGACAACCGTCGCCTTTCAGTAAAGAATTTCGAATTCTCAGGCGCCTCCCGGGATCCGATAAGCCTTAGAACTTGTGGAGCAAGCCAATAAATAGTCAAAATGAAAATCGGCACATGTCTTTAAATCTGTTGACTCAAGTTTTCTTAGTTTTTGGAGGTGAGTGTCAGAGGTAAATATTCTGTCATGATCTTGAATAAACCCATTCAAATAGAGCAAGCGATTCTCAAACTATGTCTAGTTCCTACTGTCATTCCAACGTTTCCAACACGTTCCTCAGAGCTTTCTGACATAATGATGAAAGCTTGATTGACCATAAGCTCTTTCAGTATAAAGAACGTAATGCTAAAAATTTTCTGTGTCAGATTTGTCTAAAAATCTCGAAGTTTGTAATGCTTTCGGTCTATTTTGACTCAGCTGCTATCGGATTCTTTCTTTATTCATTGCACTCTTTAAATGGGGCATCGATATTCAATCCCGATACCGCCGATCTTATTTGAATAAACTCATTCAGAGAGAAGAGCGAATCTTCTATTGATATATAGCACCTGCTGCTATTCCAAACTATCCAATTATTGCCTCAGAGCTTTCATAAGATACATATGACGAAAGCTTGATTGGCCGTCAGATTCATCGAAGAGTCTCAAAATTTTTCTTTTTTTGTCTACTTTGGCTCAGTTTTGTTAGGATTACTTCGGTTTCCGATCTTCTTCACTCATTACGATGTCGTCTTAGTTACTACAGACATGTTCCCTCCACTATAGACCATTAAACCGTGACCAGTGAGTTCAAAACTTTTTTCGACTCCACAGCTATCAATTGTCAATATTTAATACAAATCGTCAAAGAAATTCAAGATACTTTGCTGAAGAATTCGCGCCGCTGCCGACAACTGACAAACGCATTGAAGAACTGTCATTTATCATTCGTGATTTCTGCGTGTGGGAGTTGTGACAGACCGAAGTTGGCAAGTCGAAGCAATTTAGTTGCATTGATGAATGAAGTGAGTGGGTGTCAAGTGAGTGCAAATGAGAGGGGTGGAGGTTTAGTCAGATAACTTATGAAACTGAGAATAATATCTAGTATAATAGCAAGTGTGTAATTGGAGCAATAGAAACAAAGAAACACACTTTGATTCTGCCACACATTAAAAAGTTCATGCTTGAACTGCCAAATTTTAATAAAATTGTTGCAACAAGGACTAACTTATCTCTCGTAAATCTCACTAATACACAGAGAGAGAGAGTTTCAAAAGATTTATTTTGTGCGCTTTTGCAATTATCAAACTTCAATGCAATTATAAACACATATCGCTTCCTTGTAATTAGACAATCAAAAATGAGTGCGTCAATGCTGGGTGGGCGGGCGCACACGTGTAGCACAAATCTTTGTAAGCTCAAGCGTTTCTCGATATTGTTTCTACGAAAATTACAGTTATGCATGTGTGTACAGTTATGTATGTTTTCCTATAAGTATATATTATATATACATATATATGTGTTTTTGGAAGCACAGCCTAGCTTGTAATTAAATTTGTATGCTCTGCACCATGACTGACTGAGTTGCCAGAGGAATGCCGGAAAAGTTTTGCCAGCGTTCGTCGTCGACTCGTTTACGCCCACATGACAATTACAATTCATAACTGGAATATTTTGTGTTGCCAACTTGACATTTACACTGACATACATATAGTCTTTCACATATATGTGTATATATATAAGTACCGTTAGAATACATATAGAAATTATTATGCGTTTAGTTATATGTATGTGGAAAATTTTTGCTCGCTTGCATATGTGAGATATTTTCATAACCTCACATTTCCCTCCTCTGACTACGAGCGCTAAAAATCCCGTTATACCCCTTTCATATGCTCATTTTTCGGCTTTCGTGTTTCGAGCGCGACCTCATCATCATTTGACATGTGTGCAATTGAGTCGCAGTCGCTTCAAATCGTAAATGAGCTGAGTGTGCTCGCATCGCTCGTGGAATTTGTTGTGGCAAATGTAATTTGCAGCTAAAATGGAATGTTTTAATTAATTTATATTGTACGCTTTTATTGCATTAGCTTTTAATGGCATAGTCTATAATTCGACTGTCATCAGATTTGGTGGCTGTATAACTCATACGCACATCCTAAACATATGCGGATGTGTGCTTTTAAAATCCCTAAATGTCATTATATGTATGTATATACATAAATGGTGAAGATCAAAAGTGATGTATGTTGAGCGCTGAAGGATTTGGTTTCGGAATTTGTTTAAGCTTATGTCAAAAGAACTGCAGCTATAACCCGTTTGTATCACCAAAGTTCTTGGGTTGGTTGCCGAGTCTCTGAGATCCTTTACTATAGAAATTTCGAGCTTGATTCGTCGTCGGTGTTATAATCCCATATTTGATCCTCTATCAGTCCATTATATGCGAAGGCAAGTTCTTTCTAAGCTCGACTTTTCAATATAGAGCTAATTTAAACTGTCGGCAGTACTTGGAGATTGCCGATTCGAACAAACGACTGTTATAAATCGCATATACTGGTCTAATACAATATTCCTCAATTAGCATAACCATTATATCGAACGAATAGAAAATTAGCGACTCGAAGATTAAGATCCAATATTACCAAAAAATGTGTTATAAAAGATACTTCCTTGTCACGTGAAGAGATCATTTTCATTTGCCGAAGATTTTCTAGACTGTGTAACCGGAATAGAAAGTCCTAACAAAATAACTTTAACAGATTCTCTCGAGTAGTTGAGTGATCTTAAATCATTCACATAATACGATTAGTATATTAGATATTTAGTAATTAGTATAAAAACAATTCTCTTCTGACTTGAAGATATCATTTCTATTCGACCAATATTACTTAGACACTGTAACCAGAATAGAAAGTCTTAACAATATAACTTTAATAGGTTTCTCGAGTAGTTGAGTGAGCTTTAATCATTCACACAATACATTTGGAAGTTTTTGGATCCGGTTGATGACGTTGATCTCAATCTAATAGTTTTATATATTTTCAAGACTATAGACTACCATAGGCTACCATTTTAATGTTTCTTAGACGACTTCAGTACAACCCGAATATTTTCTCAGTCGTTTGATGATGTTGGATTTGCGATATCCAATATTGGATATTTGTGTTCAACCATAGGTTCACATTCTTTTCTACACATAAATCTTTGCAGATTTTGTTAGTTTTGTAACGGATCGCATCTTCTTTTAAAAGTTTCCAGTCTCAGTTTACAGGGTCGTATAATTTAGATGGTGCTCTCAGATTATAGTTGAGGGCTTAGCCTATTGGATAATTTTTGTTACCGAGCTTGTTCGATGCTGATTCTGTAGACAAGATATTAAGAGGTTAGGGGTAGTCAGAGTCACGAAAAAATTAGAATTTTCAGTAATTCAGAAAATTTTGAAAAAAAAAATGTATTTTCCACAGTTATAGCTGTTTGTGTTGACCCAGTTCCCAAAAAAGGTCCTTGCGGACAACCATAAGCCCTTGTAGATTCATTTGAAATCAATCGGGTAAGAAAAGTTAGTTTTATAAATAAATAATGCTGGGCCGCATCGAAGCTTTTTTCTTTTTTTTCAAAATTTAATAAAATGGCGGAATTTTTTTTAGATTTTCGGGAATTAGTCAATTAGTCTTAAAAAATCGAAATTTTTGAAAAAAAATATTTTTAATATTTTTAAGATATTACACTTAACGAAAATTCAAAAATCCAATAAATTGATTTTTGAAAATCCTGACTACTCCTAACCCCTTAACCCTGGACGGTCATCCTTTTTTTGTACATTAACGTCATCCTTCGTCAATATGACGACGACTTATTTCAAATACATTTTCAGCAGGGTGTGAGTCGAAATAATGAACGCGTTTTATTTTTTTTTTATTTATTTATTTCATTATTAATAAATACAAGTCAAAAATAAAAAGGAAAATTTTATTCTTTTAACTTAAAATTAATAATTCACAGTCTTCTAAAAACATATTTACAGTGAAAATAAAATAGTTCGTAGTCATTTTGACGAAGGATGACCGTCTAGGGTTAAATAAGAATTCTGACATTATTATTGACAGAATTATCGACACTCATCCCTTCAGTTAGATAGAGATGTTCCTAATTTCAATTTTAAATCATATCTAAGTTCGTTCTTTTGAGATCTTATACTCTCTTCATTGGGTGTCACAACAAGGCTTTGTTATTGTAGATACATTTGATATATTAATGAAGTAATCCTTCGAACCAAAGTCAAGATTTTGAAACCAGTATTGCACTTTTCAATGTTATGTGAATATATTTCCTAATCAGAATTTCATCCACCCACAAATTCCCATTTGAAATAATATTCAACTTTCCAACAACTCAAAATCGACAAATCGACCGAAGCGTAAACACGAAGAGTGTGAGAGAGCGTAGTATGCGTACATTTTCGCTACTTGGAATGCGAGAAATGAAAACAATTTCGGAATCATATTTCAATTTCAAATTGGATTCGTAAACACTTTTTAATGGCATTGTTGTTGTTATTATTTACGACAGACGAACGAAAAGCAAAAAAGGGTTATTACAACAAACACACTAGTAAATAATATTTCGCATGATTCTCTTCGACGAAGGGTGGTGATTGTTGAGGGCGACAGGGCCGGAGTAGCTGTTGTTGGGTAAATAGAAATAATTCGTTTAGTATTTTAACGCACACGTTTCGCTTGCTCGATATTTGTGCCATTTAGCCTCAAACCATACAGGAATCTAGTTGGGGAAGGAGTTGGTGGTATAAGGAGTAGAACGATAGGTAGTAGCTGCACGAATTATTAGCCAAAGGCGTCGCAATCGTTAGCAATAAGTCCTTGCGTTGATTGTGGCGTGGCGTCAAGGTAGCAGCACCCAACGCTGTGTAGTGGAGCGCTAATGCAGGGGTTCCGTGTTGCCGCAGGCTGTTGTGTCAATGCGTTCGGCGGTGCGTGCGCGACATAAGTTGGCAACTGGCGCTCCAGCGATGTAGTGTTATGGTTTTGGTAAATTTTATTGTGCTTCCGAATCGGTCTTTTGTTGTCTTTCGCATAATTTTGTTATTTGTATTTTCAGTAAATTTTGTTTGCTTCAAATAATTTTTCTGCAATTCCAAATTCGTATTGACAAGTGAATTGTGTTACATTTTGAAATTTTATCTCCCACAATGTGAGCGTATTATTATTTATTTTAATTAAAATGGTCACGTGTTCATGTTTTTCTATACTCTTTTGTTGGAATTTTGATATAGCAAGTGCGTTGAGTTTTTTATGGAGTGCTATGCGAATGTTTTGGAACTCTATTTCTCTGTATGATCATTATATTAGGTTGTCAAATCCCTTCCGTTTTTTTCGCTCTTTGGTTCTTTCGTTTCGATAATCTGTTTCTATCTAGACGGGAACTTCATAATACCTCCCTAGTAGAATCCTCCGTCCGTATTTGCGAAGAACTCTGATAGCCACTATTCACAAGCCTCTTTTGAGTTCAACTTTACATTACTAAGGGCGTTCGCCATGAACAGGAAGTAATCAATTGGCGCTATGTCCGGACTATATGGCAGACGCGATAAAACCTCCCATCCGAGCTCCCGTAGCTTCTGACGAGTCATCAACGAAGTGTGTGGTCTGGCGTTGTCCTGATGGAACACAACACCCTTTCTGTTGGCCAATTCTAGACGCTTCTGGTCGATCGCCTACTTCAAGCGGTCCAGTTGTTCGCAGTAGATGGTAGAATTAAGCGTCTGGCCATATGGAAGCAGCTAATAGTGGATGATTCCCTTCCAATCCCACCAAACACACAGCAAAATCTTCCTGGTCGTCTATCCCGACATGGCCCCTGTTTGGGACGATTCACCGGCCTTCGATCATGACCGTTTTTACTTGATACTGTCGTTTGTGATCCATTTTTCGTCGCCAATCACCATCCGCTTCAAAAATGGGTCGAGTTCGTTCCGTTTCAGCAGCATATCGCAGACGTTGATTCGGTCCAGAAGGTTTTTTGCGTCAAATCATGCGGCACCCAAACATCAAGCTTTTTTGTGTATCCAGCCTTCTGCAGATGGTTTAAAATGATTTGGTGACTAACTACCACTTCCTGGGCGATGTCACGAGATGCCACCTGCCGGTCTAACTCGATGTTTTCCATGATTTGATCGTTATCCGTCGTCACAGGACTTCCGCTCATCCATGGTGTCGGTTTCACCCGTTCTGAATCGTCGAAACCATTCCTCCGCAGTTCGAAGTGATGGAGTACCATCCCCCAAAACACCATTAATCTCACGGAACGTTTCTGTAGCGGTTTTGCCTTTAACGAAGGAAAATTTTAAAATAGCAGAAATTTCGGCGTTGGTGAACTCCATGTTTACATGTCTATAACTGTTGAACGTAGTATCCAAACTAATCATGCATAGCGTCGTTTTGTAGGTTATGTCAAAACCTTTCAAAGATGTATAGTATTGCCAGATACGAGCTCTGTAACGCTATACACATGGCCGCGAAATTCAAAAAGGCGGAAGGGAGAACCTTATATATTCATATTAGAGAATTCTACATTGAACAAGCTTCAAGTAACAAGGGTCGGAAAGTTTTTTCTTTGCAAGTTGAATATCATTTTACCCTGTGTTCTTTGATATTTCGGCCTTTTTTGCGGTTCTGCATTAGGGACCTTTATACCGAAAAATCCGAAAATCGAGTGGACCTCGCTATTTCACTGTCTTGCTAAAATACGTTTTTCTTTTTATTTTATGGATAATTTTCTCTGATTTTGCTCTTCACACTTTTATGTATTTCTATATAATAGTTTCTGGAGATAATTCATCCCTTTTAAAGATAGTCGAAGAATGATTTTCTATACTCATCTTCAAATATATGAATGTCTATTGGAATCCGGTCTTAAATAATGGGTATATACACATCTTTAATTGGATTAAATTCTGTATCCAACTGATACTTCTGCAGCTCTAATTACTCCCAGCCAAATTATATTTGCCTCTAGCTCAGTTCAGGACCTTTCTATGTAACAGACTTACATTAATTGAGCTCGAGCTAGCTTCCATAGACATCCGTCCTCACAATTTAACTCTTTGAATATCAAAAGACGCTTGCAGATTTTATACACGCCCATTCCCGGGGCGTTTTGATTATGAGTTCAATGAGCTTAGCTTCGACAGACGACCACATCATCAGCAGACAATCACACACAGCTACTACATGAAGCAATTAGCCGAAGTAAAAATATATTGTTGTAGTACAACAACAAATCACATTTCGACGACTGATCAGAAGCAAGTAGACGAACGACACACAAACAAACAAACGAAACGTTAATAACTTTCGCATAGCCATTGGTTTGGATGGCTCCAGCCGCCATCATAAAGCAATCGAGATTTGTTAGCCGCCAGTCAGCCATCAGCCGCCATCCGCCGTATTTCATTTCATGGAAATTACATTTTTCTGGTTTTCAGTTTCATTACAAATGCAAAAATGCAAAATGCCCGCCATTAAATGGCATACGGAAAGATCGCCATGCCATTGCTGTGTATGTATGATGAAAGAAAAAGCCTTCATTAAGACGCAATGCAAAACTTGGGTTGGGCTGTCGAGCAACAGTGTTGTTGTTGTTTTTGTCTTGATTTGAATGCGCGCAGATCGCTTCTGCGCATGCGCGTCTACGCACTTCTGGCGTACACGAACGCGTGATCACATTGATCATTGATCGTCGTAGTGATTTCGATATCATACTGGAGCGCCGGTAGGCATTTTGATTGGAGCTTTGCTGCGTAGCCTGCAATTTCCTGCAACATTTGCATCGGTTGTTTTTTTTGTTGTTTTTGTCGTTTTTCTATTCAACATTACTATATTTGTTATGCGTAAGCGTATGAGCAAGCGTCCATCACGATCGGTGACCAGTTCGAGCGCGCGAATTTGAATTTTAGCCAACGGACAAGTGTGTTTATGCCTGTGCCTGATAACCAGTTCGTCCGTATGGAATTAATAAAATGTACTACAATAAATACAGCGCTGGCATAACTGCATATGCAGTGAAATCTAATTCCGCGCTTGCACGTCTGGAGCTTGACTCTGGCACACACCCATCTGTGCGCTGCGTCGTCCGCATAATTGTGCTCAACTTTGATTTGCTCACAGTCCGATCAACGAACTGCCAATTGCCGTCAGCTACGACAACAGCAGCAGCAGCAACTCAGCTCAGATCTCGTCAGCCGGCAGACAGTCAGCAAGCAATCGGCAATACGACGATGATGTATTTGTTCCCATGAGCGAAATCAATAAATTACGTGACAGGAATATGCGATACGAGTTATTGCCAGCTTGCGCATTCTCAATTGTCTCCCTGGCGACTCCCCGCTTCTCAACCATCTCCATTGCATTTGCTTACCTCTGCTGCTTGCTCTGGTTCGTGCAGCGATCTGTCTCTGATCACCGCCTTTAAATGCTTGCGTATTTGTTAGTTTACTCCATGCTTTCTGGTTTCATCTCTGCTATCCATCCCCGCCATTTGTGCAAAGCAATTTGCGTTCGTCGTGTTCGTAAGACGGTTCCGTTTATGATTGATTCAATCAAAATATGAATTTATATCGTTTGCAGATCTGCAGAATAAATTATATGCAACTGCAGAAACATGTCGGGCGAGATTTGTTTACTCCTACTTCGTGTCGGTCTTCTCTTGCTTCACTTGGTAAATACAAGACACATTTTTATTTTGTTTCTTTCGAAATTATTTCCAAAGTTTTATGCAAAAATTACTCGAAAATGGGTGGAGTGTTCGTAAAATTGTTTCAATGCGTGCATTGGAAGTGGTCCATAGCGGTCCTTGATGGAGCTCTAGATCTAGATCTCTTGTATTCTGGATGAGCTTCAAGAAGATAGGGCTGCTAACTTAGCATGAATATAGTTCGAAGTAACTTGAACTGTTCCATATCGATTGAATTATAAAAATATAATCCAAGAAGATTAAATAGTATTAAATTCTTCAGTTTATTAATTTTCTTGTTTGAGTAGAAAAAAAGTGAGATATGCTGATATCCAGAATTGTGTTGGACAAACTTTCGATTTATGGAAAACAATTGCCTAGCAAAATCTGAACTTTTAAAATTTGTTAGGATCCAGTTGTTTGTCCATTGAAAGCCAGATAATACTACACCGAATGGATTTAAAAGTTATCGGATCAAACATAAGGTATCAAATTCAAGTCGATTCGAATCATATTTTAAGATTTGCGGATTCCGATTATGATGAAGACATCATTACTGAGACAGAAACTATACTATACTTTCTTAAAACAATGGGTATTTAAATTTCTTCTATCACATTCGTGTTCCGATCCTAATATCGAAATCTATGAAGTCGCCTTCTGATATACCAAATCTATCTAACTATCTATCTATCTATAGGCTGGTCCTCAAAAGTACAAAACTATCTTAACATCGAATCCGAATCCGTCGTTTTAGGTTAGGTTATGTTCGTAGGCAGATCCCTGCATATAAAGAAGATCTCACTTAGACAGTTTTGAGCGCTGTTCTTTGTAATACCAATAAATACTTAATGGATCAAAGACGCTTAAGATTCAACAAAACGCTTGAAATCTATTACGAACTTCTTTAGTCGCCTAATGTCAGTCTGGCAAAAGCTGAACAGTGGAGAATGAAATGCTTAGGTTATTCCACCTCTCCTTCTTCCAAAGAACTTTGAGAACTTATATCTGCCAGGATCCCAAGTCTCAACGCCCATTGGACAATGTCCAGTAAGCACACCTATGATCGCGACGAGATGGACCTTGCCAAGAGAAAGCAGTTCAAATAATCTTTTACGCTCCACAATGGGCCAAAAGGAACTCGCAACTGCACAGGTGCTGCTTGTTGACTAGCGCTTAGCGAGCTCATGCGTAGTCGGCATTAGTGCTGGATTCATGCACACGTGGACCATCGATTGCCAACTCGCTCTCATTCCGACGTCAGCTTGTCCGCTTTACAGTTACCAACGACTCCGTGGTGACCGGGTACGGATAGCAAAATAGCTAGAATCTATTGAGAAGGATCTAAGATATTCTTTAATTAGCTTAGAGCGTACTGTCATCGATTCCAATGCTAGTATTGCCGGCGCTCTGATGTCGGAGTGAATACATACCTTTCCAAAGGAGGCTACCATTCGAAGCAGTGTGTCCATTGCTACTTTAATCGCATTGACCTCATCATTTTAGCTGAGGAATATATAAATGTAGAGATTGAGAATTATAAATATTGTACTGATGTTCTATAAAAGTCATAAATAAAATCTCAAAGTTTTCAGTTTTAGCTTGAAGTTCAGTAATTCTCCCCCTTCATATAAAGAAAAAATATATATGAGTGAGTAAATGGCATGCAACTTCGAGGATTTACTAAGCCATTATTCATATGCACCCAGTTTTATGACTGTTACAATGCCTCACATTACGTCCTTACACACCCAACTGGCAGCTCTTCTACACATACACTTCATCACACGCACACATCCGATGATTCCTCGTTGCAATAACTCAGAGTAACATTTCAATAAAAGGATTTCGCATTTTCAACATATGCATATCTAATACCTCAGCCAACGTACAAATTTGCCTATAAACCAACACACACATACACATATATGGCGACTCTCTAACCAGTGTCCGCAAATCCTTTCTTGCACTTCATGCGATGTCCTCAGTATTTGGCCAAATATCCTTTAGCTTTTGTCCTGGGAAATCTTACAAGACACTGTGATTAGTTGTTCTAAGCCGGCATGTGTATTTATGTGGCTTTCAAGGTTCAACAAAGTCGACGATTGTTAAGGATTATTGCTAGAGCTTCATTTCTTCTTCTGTATGTAGTTGTTGTTTGTCGTGTGATTTAAAGTTTTGTTGTTGTAAAGTGAAGTGCAGAAATTTGTTTATAGACAAATTTGCGTGAAATTTTTAGGAGTTGCATAAGTCAATGTTGTCATATATACATATATTTAATGATAGCTGTGATCTTTCGTCTGTGTCATTAGTCATGTTTTGTTATTTGAGAAAAATTATCAATAATAGATTTGTAGATCTCCGAAACTGCTTTAGCATTATGTCTCCATATAATACTGTCTTACTGAACCTGGCTGACTGTTATTTAACCAGATTATAACAATGAGATGTAATTGGATGCAGTGTTCGCTTCAAGCTTGAATTAGATATATTCAAAATTTTAAGACAATTTTCATTCCGATTCGAAGAGTATGACTTCGAATTGTTCAAGAAGTTGTTTTTCTCTCTTTAACAGCCTAGTAAATGGAATATCATATCAAAGTCTATGAAATTAGCGTAGCGGATCTTCCAGTGAAGCTGGTCTAAACGTCCTAGAATAGATATAAGGGGTTTTTCAATAGGGACGTTACAAAAGTAGACCAATAGGGACAGCAAATGACGCCATATTTTTCCCCGCTCTTTTGACATTTTGCTACAGTAACGTTACGGCAACACCGAGTCGAAATTCTTAAAATTTACTATCGAGTCAGGGACCTCAACTATAAGAGCGCTACGTCCAATTTATGGTCGTCATGACCGTCCTGTCAGAACAATAATAGAGGATCTAGGGGAAAAATGTGAATCCACAGGCACAGTACAAAATGTTCATGTACCAGTGAGATAAAGAAGTGCCCTTAGTGTCGATAATATTAATTGAGGAAGACCCAAATCAGTCTCTCACACGTCATTTTCAAGCGTTAGGCATCTCTGTGACACCGTTGTGGCGAATTTTGCGAAAACATTGTGGCCTACATCCTTACAAGATCAAATTGACGCAAGAACTGAAGTCGTTTGACCACCAGAATCGTCGGAAGTTCGTGATTGGGATGAACAACCACTAGAAAATTATCCTGATTTTCATCAAAAAATCATCTTCAGCGATGAGACTCCTTTCTGGCTGATTGGCTTCGTCAATAAGCAAAATATACGTTATTGGACAGGCAGCAATCCACACGTCCTCCATGAGTCACTATTGCATCTCGAAAAAATACTGTTTGGTGCGGTTTATGGACGTCATTGGGCCGTACTTCTAACGAGATGATCAAGACCGGAACGTTACTGTGAATGGGAAACGCTACCGATCAATGATAACCTAATATTTTTGACTCGAATTGGATGATATGGACTTTGACAACATGTGGTTCCAACCGGTCGGCGTCACAAGTCACACAGCGGATGTGGGCGACTATTTCTTGTGGAGCTACGTCAAGTCTATGTTCTATGTCAACAAGCTAGCGACGATTGATGAACTTCCCACGGATATCAACGGTGATATTGCAGCATTACCGGCATATTTGAATATCCATATCCTTGAAAACCGTCGAAGATTGGGTCGATCGAGTTCCGTACATAATGGCATCGAAAGTACTTTCACTTTCCCACTATCCCAAACGTAGCTCTCGTACTGAAAACCTCTTTATTTCCCTCATTAATTACTTAGTAGATATAACATAAAGTAATAGCCCCTTGATAACAATACCTGAGAATATTAGTTTTCTAGTTTCGACCGAAGTGTAGATGTTTGGTTAGGGTTAGTTGAGACAATTGCTGTAGGGATGATAAGTCTACGAAGGTACGATGTATTTGGACGAAGACATATAGTTTCTAATCTCAACCGCTGATAATATCTGGAATGGATGCCTAGGTTTAGTCCAAAGCACTCATCATCTCGTCGAAATGATATCCTTCGCAGTAGATGATATATGTATATAGTTTTCACTTGCGACCGATCTTAGCTCCACCTTACTTATCTCTAGTAAATTGAGTAATGCAGCACAAACACTTCTTGGAAACATGAAGACTGCCTTATGAACCATAGGTAACAACGACAACAACAAACCAACAAATTGTTGCAACAGCAAAAGTCGAAAGTTCATGACTTCCGTTTTTGATGCGGTTGCAAAAATATTTATTTGCGAATTTCTTGCACAATTCTCCAAAGTCAAAGTTCCTACATACACTTCGTACGTACGCCAGCCTCGAGCGGCATCTGTGTTGTTGTCGGGTGTGTCTGTGTGTGTGTATTTGTGTGGGCGTTTGATGGCAGCCGTTAAACACAACAAAAACTTTATCCGCAAAAGTACGAAATGCGATTTCTTCGCCGAACACACACACCAGCGGCACAGTAGTAGATTTATTTGTGGCATTAAGCTACTGTTGCACGACAAACATGCAAGCAGGCAATACTTAGAGGAACACTAAATGGAGCTAGGGTTACCCATTTATTACGCTCCCCCAAGTATGCCTAGTATTTGGCTGCAAGACGCCTTCGGCAATTTTGAAATAATTTCGTTTTGCTTCATGGTTACTTGAGACTTGGGTCTTATGTATTTTGGGTGGAGTTACTTCTTTATTTTGGCTGGCAGTATGGTTGTTGCTTAAGTAAGTACTTTTGTAGATATTTTTGTACTTATGTACGCAATTCAAAAGCCGAGTTGTATTTCAACTGTAATTTCTAGTTGTTATTGGTTGATGTGTTTGAGAAGTTTCTTCAGCCAGTGTTGATTGACTCTTCATACTCAGGAGCGCTTACAATGTGCCTTGAAACATATCTTAGAGGGTGTGATATGAGCTTTTTTTTAAGCCTAAAAGACATATGCGTTCTCTTTTCCGGAAACAGAGGAGCTTGAGAGAGGAGCTCCAAGATCTTTTTTCATAAACCTTATCAGTATGAATAAAAATAATGTAGACTAGCAGTTCAATCAATCCAGTGGGTTTTGCGATCTGACTACCATATTGTTCTATAATTATCACAATTAAGGATCGTACAGATTGACCTTGATAAATACCTAAACTCTGTCTGTAGGATAGCAATACTGTGATCGCCTTGACCTCTTTTTTTAAAACGAAAATTTATTACATAGTCGAATAAATAGGGAGCTGAAGAGAATACTTCTGGTACTTGATAGTCTGTCGGTTTTTCTTACTTACTTACATATTTGCTGAGTATTACTAGCCCAGTAGTATTCTGCTGGAATTTACATTAGCAATTGAGGACCTCTTGTTACCACCCTCTTTTCTCCACGACTACATAATTTTATATTTACCCATATTTCATCTCGGTCGGATCCCAGCCGTTGCTGTATAACTCGACACTTGTCCCATGATATGATATCACCGACTTCGACGCAATTTCGGTGACCCTTCTTAGTAAAATTATATTAAAATAATACACACTATGAGATTAGAACGATGAGACGGCACTTGGAGTTTTCGAAAGAAAGATTTTGCGAAAGATTTACGGTCCCTTAAACATTGACAACGGCGAATACCGCAGATGAATAAAAAGACAGCGGCTGCGCTGGCTAGGTTATGTTGTTTGAATGGACGAAAGTGCTCCAGCTATGAAAGTGTTTGATGCTGTACCCGCTGGTGGACGTCGAGGAAGAGGCAGACCTCCACTCCAATGGAAGGACCAGGTGGAGAAGGACCTGGCTTCACTTGTTATTACCAATTGCCGCCAAACTGTCAAAATGAATGGCGCGCTGTTGTAAGCTCAGCTATAAGTCAGTCAAGTTAGATAGGTAGGTAGGAGTGCAGCCATATAATTTTATGGACTCAATTAGTACTAGATGTGCGATTTTGATACACTTTTACTGTTATTTCGTTTCATCCTTCCGTTCAAACCACTTTGTAGTTTCGATGAAGCTACTTATGTCCGATATGCTTTTAGTGGACATCCATTCAAGGATTGATGCCTGATGGATTCCTGTACTGCGTTGGATCTGCGATAGGGCTTGACATTCACAGAGAAAGTGGAAAATTGTTTCCTTATTCCCTCTAGTTCACAGCCTCGGCAAATGTTATTATAGGGCATGCCCATTTTAGTCTTATCATATTTTGGCCATATCTGTTTAGTTATTTTATATTTTGTTGTATTCTTCCATCTGTTCTCTGCTAATTGTTCGAATTGTATTAGCTCTCTTCTGATCGTTCCTAGCGGGCATGGTGTTAGCTCAGCATCGGATTCGTCTAGAACGTCTCATGCCCTTGGCAACTCGTCTGCCCTTTCGTTACCGAAGATGTCAAGGAGAAGGAGATTATTTCGACATTGTTGGCCAAACAAGGTAATCAAAGCTCCTACAGAAGCTCTATGCGACATTCTTCCTAGTGATATACTTTTATCCGGACGGATCCACGTTCGTGAAACTAATTTGGACAGAAGCTCTTTGCAATGACATTCCTGGAAGGAGTTAGTTGGACTTTTAATGATTGAAATTGGTTTTCTAATGAGTTTCGAGTAACAATTCGGTCCGGATGTCTAAAACCCATTCTCACCAGTAAAAAAGGTTAAGCTTCAACGTGTTGTACATGGGATCTGCCATCCGTCCTTCAATAAACTGGTCTAAACTGACTATCCTTCTATATCCTAAAGAAAACATTAGACCTGACTCTCAGTTATGCTATTTGTTGTGTTTCTTTGTTGAACTACTTTCTTCCGGTTTAATTGAAAACACGAACAGGTCTACACAATATTTATTTGCTTTGTTCAGGGTGCAGCATGAGAATTTGTAAAATAAGGCAAGTAAAGAAAGCTTAAAAAGAGTGCAAAAAAGAAAACAGGAAAAGTGCAATAAGAAAAGACCACTTGACACGCAACTGTGTATGAATAAACAGCAATGATTATTCAAACGACGGCACGGCCTCAACAGCGAGCCCTCATTCTGAGCACAACACACAAGCAAATACACATATATGTGTATATATGTGTATATGTGTGTGAGGTCCTTTGCCAAAGGATATTTGCCGAGTGCAATCTCGTTTCGAGATGAAATGCAATTCGTACAAATTTTTTACACTTGTGTGCAAAGAAACTTAAATACACACAGAGACATATGTACATACAGATGTATTCAGATACATACATATATGCAAATGTCTACTCTTTGTAGACTCTGTGGCACAAGTGCTTGCACGAGTACATGTAAATTTCACCGCTACAAAGTGGGCTACAGAGTGGGTGGCATTTTGTTTGGTTGCATATTTGTGCTGTTTTGCACAATATTTGCTGTACTTCATGTTGTTGTAGTTGTTGTTGCTTGTTGCACACTGCATTTGAATATGAATATGAGTGTGCTACGATATATGTATATACAGTGGCGTATAGAGTCTGACCGCCTAACTGTGCACCGGCTTTTCTGTCTGTCTATCTCCATGGCTGGTGTGTAAACAAAGCGCACTTCTGATCCGCTTGCCGTGTTTAGTAAGCACTCAGGTGTTGTGGCAGCCTCCAAGTTGCCACCAAACACTGCAACTTATTTCTGTGTTTTTGTATTTTTTTTTGCTTTTGTTGTTTGTTGCTTGTATTTTTTTCTATTTTTTCCTCTCCCACTCGGCGGTTTTGTGGCCGCTTGTGCGCATTCACCGAGGTAGGTGACCCAAGTGTGTATAATTTTCACACCTACATACACCTGCATGCGGTTGTTGCTTACTGTTGTTTGTGGCAGATTTTCTGCATTTATTGCACATTTCAATGAGCAATCACACAAGCAATTTTTTTTCATTGCACACTTTTGCTTGCATTTCTTTTGCATTTTCCATATTTACTTTGCTTTTTTTTCTTTTTTTTTTTTGTGAGTAGGCCTGTTTATTTAACTGTCAGTTATGGTTGGCTGAAGTGATGACGTTGACACGTTGAGCAGTTTTTAGAAGTGTGTGTGTGAATACTTATAAACATTCATATATATGCGGGTAAGCAATCAGGCTCCTCTGGGCGGCTGTTGGAAAAGGATTCTCCTTTTCAAATGAGCTTTGCAATCTATTTGCTTTTTATATACTTATATATGCGTTCATACATCTTAACTTCGCATTTGTGGTGTGTAAACATTAGACGACGCAAAAGAATGAGGTCATTCACATTTCAACTGTTTTAGAATGGGTCAAAGGTACAAGCTGAAACTACGCGTGTTGGCTTGGGCTAATGGGGCTGGTCAGAAAGGGTAATAAGTAGTTCGAAGTCTCATCTCTCGCACCCAATGTATGCCATTTTTCGCGCTTTCGTAGAAACTAGTTGGCATTTCCTCGTGTTAACATGAAACTCCACTTCTAATATAGTCAATTTTTTTGGTATCTGAAAAGTTATAATATACCAAATTTCTTATTTGATAGCAGAGAAGGAATATATGTCTGAACCAAAAAATCTGAAAAGAGAAATGTAAAGATTCTTGCAATCTTGTCTAACAATTTCAAAGTTCCATAGCGAACCGCGTATTTCAGTACAGATTTTTGATTTAAGAACAGGTATCTTCAGCCTTTTTTATCATATCTTGTTCAAATATGTTTGATTTCCATATAATGTTACGAACTTGGTCGCTCTATCAGCTTATTTCCCTTAGCGGACTTTGTAACGCCTTTCAATTTCACAAGAAATCATCATTGGATCAGTTTGGTAATTATGGGGGTAGAGATATTGAAGATCATTCACATGTACTACCGCTCTACTGGTAAAGACTGTTGATTCAGATTTATCTATTTAAATAATATCGTCTCTTCTATTAAAATGTGATGCCTTCAAATGTCAAGATTTTATTCAAAGGAAATAAAGGATTGTAACTTTTCAGAAGTTTTGAATTGAAGTATGTAATGAAAATAAACCCTTTGATTAGAGTTACTTACCGTTATAGATTATAATAAAAAAATATTTTGATATGACCAGAATCCGAATCCGAGGTCCATTTAATCCTACTATGGCGGACAGCGTTTTTAAAACTTCATCGGATTCGCTTGAAACTCGATACTCGGGGATTTTCGGGGTCGCTGATTACGAATTCGGTATCGGTTTTTAAGAATTCAAAATGGCGGATCCAATATAGCGGACGCTCTTTTGAAAAATTCACTGGAATCGTTCAAAACTCATTACTCGGAGGTTTTCGGGGTCGCTGTTAACGAATCCGTTGTCAGTTTTTCAAAATTCAAAATGGCGAATACAATATGGCGAATTTTTAAAATGTGTCCATCATATTGATTCGCCATTTGTTTTTTTTTTTTAAAGCAACGTCAAATTGGTAATCCGTGACTCCAAGAACTCTCGAGTAACGAGTTTCAAGCGATTCCGGTGAAACTGCGTACGGCACCGGATTCGTAATCAGCATATTGGTTTTTGGGATTATGTCAAAACCCTGATCTGATAGGGCTCAATAAACCTCGGATTCGGATTCAACGACCCCAAAAATATAAGGCACACATAGTAAGACCCTCACCTCATGACAAAATTTTTTTTTGTGTGGCTGTGAAATTATTAATGTTTTCTGGGAAGTTATCGAGGTCCAGTTTTTATCCAATTTGATTCTCAAATTTTTTAAATAAAAAGTTGCAGTTAAGTAAAGTCGAGGTAAGTCATACATGGCGATAAAAGGATAAAGAGGACATGGCGATAAAGGATACATGGTTGTAAAACTAATATTTCCACTATTCAATTTCATGACTAAAAACGTAAAGCGTTATTCAACCACTCGAAATGGCCTTAATTGCACATGTTAACATATCATATAATAAATATACTATAAATCTAACAGGTTACCAACTCCCGTGTAGTAAACATGATATGATATGAAACCTGTCGACTTTCAGCGTATTTGTTAACATTTCATTACAGCTGTCAAGCGAACTCCAAATGAAGCATTCAGCAAACAAATGTATGCCAAAAAGCAACCGACCGATAACGAGAAAATGGTACAACAAAAGCAAAACTAACGGTACCCGTTAACAATGTTGCGGTGCTAATTACGTACTCCATTGTCACAAAGCTAAATAAATAACGGTATAGGATATAATATGACTTTCATTTACGAACAGCTGGTGTCCTCGACGCCCTCAACACCCAGAAACCGCCGTCAATACACTCGTGCGCCGTCGTCTAGCGCTTAATTAAGCTGCTTATCAGTGGCTGGCAAAACTTTAGTAAAAATATACTTTTATGTTGTAGTACATTTCAATTGGTAACCAAATAATCATTTTGCCTTACTGTTTGACATTCCATTACATCCAGCATTACGAGTGTCGTGGCAGGGTCCCGCAACCGTTATCACATGCATGGCATGCGTCATTGTCGAGACAATAACAACTAGAGACACAGGGACAAACATACATACATTTGCTATAAATACTGACTCCTGTCACAACAGTTGAAATAATATTTACTGTTATTAACGAGACAGCAGATAAAACATTTCTAATAGTTATTATTAATTTATTGATTTCTAACGGCTTAATTGTAAATGTGTGTAATAACTGTACTACATATTTATGTTTTTGGGTAATAAGCTTGGACTGGTGTAGTAAATTTATCAGAGGAGACATAAATAGATATTTGTGTTTATATGTTGTATATTTCAGTTATCAATAATATCAAATTGTTGCCAGGGGAGAACCACTATCAAGCGATCTTGTGATTATAACATGAAGTATATCTTTCGTAGGCCTATGTTTTTGAAGGTTACAGGGTTTTTAACATGCTTCGATTGCGAAAGCTGGAGAACTTATGCGATGATGATGAAAGCATTTATATAACCCCTCTTGCAAAAGAATATCTGTCCAAATGAGATCTCCATGAAATATATAGGACATGGTATTAAGGTAGGGCGTGGTAACAATAGCTGATTCTTGATTGGCGCTAATAAACCTTAAATAGTCAGCCGTTTTAACGCTCCACATGTTGGAATCACCAGAAAATCAGTCTTAGATTTTTCTTCTAAAATCTTCTCTAGTATCATATAAAGTGTAGTTTTGAAGATCCTGCTTCCAATTCGGCGTATTTTATTTTGGTGACATTAGTACCTCTTTTAATGTTGTCTTTTTCAATAATTCCGCCATTATTCATTAGTGTTTTACCGTCTTTCAGAAATTCCTTTGGAAGCCTGAATACCCACTATGGAACTCTGTGCCATTGCGGTCGGATTCCGAACCCCGTATCCCTTCCTTTTGGTGGAATGAAGTCTGAATATCTATAATTTAAAAAGATCTTATCCGGGTCATCAATATAACCCTATTGTCAGTGCATGAAAAAGGAGCAGCGCTAAAAATGTATGGTATAGATGCCTAGGGTATTCACGATCCATACTTAAGGTTATCGTCCTTTTACTCTTCCATGTGGGATCTTTTTATTCTTTTCGCGAGAATCAGTCTCTTTCTATCTATTGATATCTTGATAGGTTTGCTGTGACTGCCTTATTGCTACGAAATTGGGACTCACTGCGGCTTAAACTTTCTTTATTTCTGCCAAAAGTGTTCCAGAAGTTCGATATTGTATTTCAACGCTGAGGAGAGGATTTGAGGGAATATTTTAAATATATATATTTGGCTTAGGAACCGTTTATGCGATTATAGCCGAATCCTCCAGAGCACACCATTCATCTCTCCGTTTTGCAATTTGGCGCCATTTGGAAATTCAAAGTGCTGCCAGGTCACTTTCTACTTCGTCTTTCTAACGGAGTGGAGATCGTTCTCTCCCGCGGCTATAGAATTTACAATAGATTGAAGAAGTTGCACGATAGTGAGTCACCCTATCTGAAGCCTCGTTTGGTATCAAACGGCTCGGGGAGGTCATTCCCGATCCTGACGGAGCTTTTGGTGTTGCTCAACACAGCCGTATCTATTTTGCAGGGATTCCAAATTCAGACCTCGATGCATAGAGGCAGCAGGGAATATACATACATACATATTACTTTCGGGACAACATTGTATGCCAAGAGGTCATCGTTTAACTTCGTGCTGCGTACGCATTCGTAATTCAACGCTTTGTGAGATATACAAAACTCAAATTAATTTTAAAGCACACCTGAGCAGCGGTCCCGCTTTGAAGATTCCCAAACTAAGATTTGTGTAGCATTTTTGTAATTCTTTGCAGTCATTTAATGTTTGTGTTATTGTTGCAACAACTTAACACCTTGTAGCAACACCGTTGTGGTGCGGTTAACGCTGGTGCAATGCAACGCATTTGCAAACTTCTGTATAAAAATATTTTTATTATCCATTAAAAATGATTTAAATGTAAAGGCGTTGTTAATATACATACATACATACATATATATCGGAGGACCACCAAACAACCGTACAGACGACAGACCCACCAAGCAGTCAACTAACTAACTGACAGCCTATAGATATTCATATTTCGGTCCTTTGTTTACGACTGAACAGTACAAGCGCTGCAGCGTTGCAGATCACAAAGCGGCAACAATGAAACCGCAAACGCTTTTGAGCAACTCTGAGGCGGCAAAATTTTTCACTTAAGCTTAAGTGATACTTTAAATTTTCAGCTACCGATTGGTTAGCGTACAAAACCACACAAAAGCCGAAGCCGACTTTACGATCATAGCCGGGCAATTGCAACATTGTCTGACGATGTGTGATTTTGATCGCTAGTGCGCTCTCTCACTTGCACTCTACATCTTGCTCACTCTCACTCTGTTCTGTTATGCGTCAACAAAGCATTTGACATTTTTGTCATTTTTCGCGATTTTTTGTTTGCTTTTGAAAAGCTCTTTTAATATTAATTTTTAGATTTTTTAACTTTTTTTTTGAGATTTTTCTTTTATTAACTTGCTTTCATAACTCTTTAAACACTTTTGAGCACAAGTACTCCTTCTCATTGGGCTCATTTCAAAGGCAGCTGTGGAATTAATGTGGTCGCCGCACGATAAAACCATGTAAGCTGTCGGTCAATCGGCGGTCAATCTTTTCAATTCTTCCCTTTGTGCCATTTATTATTATTTATTATTACATGCAAATTTCTTTGGTCGCCTTTTAAAAGAGTCTGCTCCAATATACATATGCATTGTATTTGCAATTTGCGGTTGCTAAGCCGTAGCAGGCTCAGAAAGAAAGAAAGCCGCGCTTGTTTAGCCCTTAGGCGATTGGGATTAGAAAGAAACGCATTTATTTAATACGCACACACAAAAAAAAACGGAAAATAACAAAAAAGAGGCTTCGAAAAAACCTCACTTTCGTATTTTAAGTCTGCACGCAAGCCTCGCTTAAGCCAAACAGTTGGCGCGCATTGGCGATTAGACAATAAGTTCAACATTTTTTTCGATCTTCTCTCTTCCACATACGTCGTTTTTTTCTTCGCATAAATCTGCGTACCAAATTGGCTACGCTTAAGTGCCACTAAATGCCGTATAAATACTAAATTGTTGCCCCCTCTTCAAAAGGTGCTTAAGTCGATTTTGCATAATTTTTGAAAAAATACCTAATAATAATAATGAGTGATTCAGAGTTCAGTGTGTTTCATAACTATCAAATATATATAATTTTTTTCTTATAAAACCATAATTTAGGCTATGCGAAAGTCATTTTTATAATACTCCTAATTTCATATCTCATAATTTAATAATTTATATAATTTATAGTTTTGTATAAAAGATGAATATTTTGATAATTTAAAATTATAAAAACAACAATTTTTTGCTCCGATAACAATCTACATATGACTGGATTACTAAGAGCTCAGTTCGATCATTGGATCAGTGCTTGCAGCAAATCTCTATCTTTCAGCTTTCTGGTATCAGGTTTTTTTACTTCATGGAAGAGCCAAAAATCAAAATTAAGACAAGTTGGAGTCTTACTTGCGATATACATACATACAGTTGTATTCGTGTGTTAGAGTCTTATCATTGAAATTGGAAAAGAGACGAAATATATGATGGACAGATGAAAGTAAAATCGTTCTCTTTAGAGGTATAGGTTCATCGCCCACCGAAGACTGAATACCACCTATCGAAACATAGAAGTTGCCTACCCAAGGAGTTGTTTCGTATCAAAGGGATTAAGGTTATGACTTGGCCTGCGTAATGGTCCGACGTCAATTCCATAGATAACCTATGGGGTTATATTCAGAAAAACAATAATCGCGAACTTTGGGTAATAGTGTAGGATTCTGGGGAAGAACTACCTAAAATCCGTTATGAAGGCCTAGTCAACTTAATGTCGCGTCTCTATAAGGCGGTTTTACACAATTTTTTCGACCAAATACTGATCCCCATTACATTGTATCATACTTTTTATACATATCATTGTATCATATCATATATACATACATAATTTTTAGGTCTACTTACATGTATGTTTCATATACTTTCTTAAACCAGATGTGAAATACTACAACTTTGGTTGATGGTATTCAAAAATATCAAGTTTATGAATCCGATTTTATGAATCTTCCAACTTTATTTGGCAGGAATAAATATGTCATGTTGCTGTTGTAGTACCAGTAAACATTCCGCAGTAAATTTTTAAGAATGCTGCCAAGTTTACAATATTTGGAGACATAAATATCTAGACCCAATCCGATTAAGTAGACCCGACTGTTATGGAAACCAAATACGCCTTCATAGAATGTGTCCGAGATTACCCGAATCGTTTTTGTGGGACTTTTGCTATTTGTAATTCCATCCTTCGTGTCAACTTTCGTATATTTTTTTCGGTCAAATATGTTTTTTCGTCCATTTAAAAGAATCTGAAAAGTCCATTATAAATACTTATTCGGAACCTGGTTTTCATGTTAGTAGATTTTCTGTTGTTATTGCTAGACATAACTTTATGCTTACAAAGAGTCTGGGTCTTGAAATCTAGGAAGCACTCTGATAGACTCTCTCTATTCATCGCCTGTTAGAGTTCATCGATTCATGATCTCAACCGTTATAGGACAATTGGTTTATTAGAAGGGCTTGCGAAGGTCTTTTCGAGATTTTTTTCGAAAGACATTAAACATTTTACGAAGGTTGCTAAACGGATATTGGATCCAGGTCTCACGTAGTGATGAGGATTTCTAAACATTATACTGATTTTAGTAGTATTTTAAGTTATTTTCGCTTTTCCTGGGCTTTTTTGGCGGTGGTTCCACTTCAAGTACAGGTCTGTAGCTGTGATTTCCAGGAAATCAATGTTTTTAGAGTAGTCGGCAATGCCTCATCATAATGTAAAAAGGCATTGTTGAGGTGACAGCATAAGGCATCCCTTATTCATGCTGTAGGACTCTTCATCTCGGCTTTAAGCTGCTCAAATGGGTTGTATATTCAAAGTCCAATCGGTCACCTCAGGTTCTTTGCATTTATTTCAAAGAGTTTCTGTCTGAACTGTAGCTTCGGTAATAGGAATCTAGAATGTCGCTTAGTGTTCTGTTAATTGATTCCGCTTACAATCAGTCATATAAGGAATCTATATTATTTTTTCTTCTATTTTTTTTTCCTACGAAGGCCAAGCGCAGTATTCTTCGGAGATCGTATTCTAACCTTTCAAACTTAATCTTTCAATCACAAACCATTTGGGAAATTCATTTAATTTTAATTTGTTTTCACCTCTACATATTGCCAACTTGCCACTGCATGCATGCAATTCCCTGCCGGCAGTACTTCGACAGCACACGGCACTTTGCCTGAGCAGCAACAACAATTTCTTTGCAGTTAATTTGTTATTCTGGTATTCCCGATATGCATGAATGGACTGGATGACTGATGAACAAATGCACTTCCATATACATATGCGAGTGTGTGTTGTTATTGTTGTTGTTGTTCACACAAGACTGCATGCAGTTGGCCAACGCATTGCTTGCGCCTCCAGACGTTGAAGCGCAGCAGCCGAATGGGTGGAGTTAGAAAAGCAAGAGCAAATGCGGCGGCGACTACTTCAACTTTCGAGGCAGGCGACTGACTGCGAGTGGAGTATGGAGAAGTAAGAGCACGAGAAGATATGCAGATTTTCAAAGCTGGGCGTCTATTATTGACGAAGTTGTAGTTGTTTTTGTTGTTTAGTAGTTGCTATTATTATTGCTGTTTTCGGTTGTTGTTGTTACTGCTGTTGCTGCTGTTTGTTGCTGTTACTGCAGTTACTGCGAATGCCACACATGCCCTTAAGTGATTTATTCAAAATGGAAGCTTTTTGAGATGATCAACTGCCTGCTGAAAATGGGAAGGCGGCGATTATGCCCAAGATGGGCTGGTTGGATTACAAATAATAGCCAGTGTATACAGTAGATAAGAGCATTACATGGCTTCTTAGGTATGTAGTGCAGCAGTCAGCAGCCTGGGATTAAAGGCTAAGTAGTCGTCTTTTTTTTTGCTATTTTTGCTTCTCTCGAAGAGTTATGGTTTATTGAGTAGTTTCTACCTTTTAATAAATACAAATTAAATCAATTTGAATGCGTCGTTGATGGGTCTCCGCGCACTCCGCTGAGTCTCGCTGCTCTATTTGAAGGTCAATTAAATTAAATTAAGCAAAATTACGAACGGAATTTAGTGGAGGCCCACGGATGAAGAACAGTTGCAATGCAAAAAAAGTTGTAAAATAAGAGTAAAATGCAACAAAAATGACAAAAACAACAACAAATTCTAATAAGTGCTCAGATAATGACTTGATGAGTCTTGGGTTCTAGCACTGCCCAGACAAGCAACTACTTGTCTACTTGTGCTTTAATGAACTAGCCAAATTACTAGGGCAACAATTAACAGCATACCACTGTTGTTGTGTTTTTGTTGTTATTCCATTTTATTACAAAACAGCGACGCCATATGGCGCTTAACAATGTCAAGCACACACACACACCTAGTAAGCGAAAATGTCGAAATTAAATTCTAGTCTTAATTGAGACATTAGCAAAAGCATTCAGTCAGTCAGTGCTGCTTATGTCTTCATTTACATTCAAATTAACTCGTAATGAATGTGAACTTTGACTCGAAATAATTAAATACAAACAGACAGACAAACATTTTGCGGCGCTGTTTTCCAAAAAGTTGCATGAGGGGAGCTTCAAGGAATCCCTAGCGCAGCAGTTGGCAGCAGTCAAATGAATGTCAGCGCACAGAGTTTGAAAAGAACGCAAAAAAAGCACTCGGTCTACTTTGCGTTGACCACCTTCCAGACTAGTATGTAGTCCGTCAGTCATCACGCTGTTTTTCTTTGCATTTAATTACACAAATAAAATTTCGACAAAGAAATGCTTGGCATGCCATTTCGCTTGGCGTGATTTTGCTCGCTTTCGGCTCAAACACTTGCGGAGGATATCAAGTTAATTCCACTTTGTTGTTGTTGTATTCTTGTGTTAAATAGTGTGAATTTTATTGCTTTTACTTTAAATTTGGATTAGTTGTTTAAGTTCTATAGGAACACTCGTTTGACTCTTGTTTCCCGTAATAGACTTTTGTAGTTAGAGAAAGTGTCGAGTTAAAATTCGATATCTTGCAATATTCCTTTCCTTTCATAAAGGATCAAGAACCCAAAATACTAAGGAAGTCAGGGATTGCTGGGTCATTCATTCGAAGAGAAGGTTTCTTTGTAACCAGAAGCAGATAGAGGTGCTCCTCAGTGTTTGGATCCGTTCGGAAGTAGTGATATTTTACCTTCACAGGCAGATAATATTCATTCATCTTAGAATCGTAGCACTAAATTGCCTTGAATATAGATTTTTAGATAACATTGGTATTCTCGTTCTCTCAGGGCGTAACCGAACTACATAACCCGAACGGAGCTGGATATTTATCCGTATAAGAACTGTCAACTGTTGGCAGTATTCTTCAAAAATATTAAGGGAATGTTTCTTCCGCTCTAAGCTGCCACAACAGGAAGATCAACAAATTTGCATAATCAAATGATCTCAAATTGTACTGACATTTTTTAAGTTATGATTCTTACAAGCACATAGAGGAATGTTCCCGGCATTCCTTTCATAATTAGACATATATTATACTCACTGGAAGACCTGAATATTTCCCCAATTGTATGTATGTAATTGGCGTTTAGCCTGTTACAGCCGAATCCATGAGAGCGCGCCACTTCTCAGAAGAAGAAGAGAACACTTTCAGAGCTGGAGTGTTTTCGTCCATTCGGACGTAGCGTAGCCGCTGTCTTTTTATTCGCTGAACTATGTCAATGTCGTCGTATAACTCGTACTGCTCATCGTCTGCAGTATTAGCCGTTGCCAATGTTCTGAGGACCATAAATGTTGCGCAAAATTTTCCTCTCGAAAACACCTAGTGTCGTCTCATCTGATGTTGACATCGTCCAAGCCTCTGCACCATATAGCAGGACGGGAATGATAAGCGACTTGTTGAGCTTGATTTACTTAGTCCAAAGTAGCACCTGCTGGCAAGAGTTATTCTGCGCTGGATTTCGAGGCTGACATTGTTCGTGTTGTTGATGCTGGTTCCCAGGTATACGAAATTATCTACGACCTCGAAGTTATGACTGTCAACAGTGCCGTGGGAGGAAGACGCAAATGCGCCGACTGTTTGCTTGATGACAGGAGATATTTCGTCTTGTCCTCATTCACCTCCAGACCCATTCGCTTCGCTTCCTTATCCACGCTGAAAAAAGCAGAACAAACAGCGCGATTGTTGCTTCCGATGATATCAATATCATCGGCGTACGCCAGCAGCTATACACTATTATAGAAGATTGTACCTTCTCTATTTAGCTCTGCACCTCGTATAATTTTTTCCAGCATCAAGTTAAAGAAGTTACACCATAGTGAGTGAGTGAGTCTGAAACCTCGTTTGGTATCGAACGGCTCGGAGAGGTCCTTCCGATCTTGACGGAACTTTTGGTGTTGCTCAACGTCAACTTACACAGCCGTATTAGTTTTGCGGGGATACCAAATTAAGACATCGCGGCATAAAGGCAGCTCCTTTTCGTGCTGTCGAAAGCAGCTATAAAATCGACAAAGAGATGGTGTGTGTCGATCCTCTTTTCACGGGTCTTCTCCAAGATTTGGCGCATGGTGAATATCTGGTCCATGGTGGACTTTCCAGGTATAAAGACACACTGATAAGGTCCAATCAGTTTGTTGACGGTGGGCTTTAGTCTTTCACACAGTACGCTCGATAGAACCTTATAGGCGTTATTTAGGAGGCTTATCCCACGGTAATTGGCGCAGATTGTGGGATCTCCCCGAGTTTTCATTTCCTTGCCATGACCGTCAGTGCAATACACTTGCGATACTAACCTTTGACAGATATTTCTGTTATTTAAAAATACTTATCAAGTACCAGAGACCAGGGTTCAATGAAGTCTTCGCTATCTTTTCGTGGTATATTTTATGCAAAATAGCTTTAAATTATCAAATCTTCCCCCCATAGTATCCGTTAGATGATATTAAGCAATGGCCTTCTAGTTAACTGCTAATGTTTTCAAAGATTTTGGTTGCCACCCTCAACGGTGTCTGTTATGCATTGGGCTAAGTGGCGCTCTTGGAATTCTCTCAAATGCTGCGATTGATGATGATATGAATAAGAATTTTTTCGCTAGAAAACTTTTAGATGAGACTTGCTTGTAAAACCATTTGATGCCTGGAAGACCTTTGCAACCCGGATTTCAGTTTACTATCGACTTGGAGAACGTGGAATTTTTCAACCTTGGATCTAGAGATCACTTCCGAGCCCATCGTGGCGTTGAACTCTCCACATATGTTGGTGAAAAGTGAGGTCATAAATATGAGTTCGAATATGTATATTTAAATCGTAGACCTAATTTTGGCCACTCTTCTTCTGTTCCCCCGAGACACGAGACTGCTATATTGTCAAAATGAACAGATCCAACGATTTGTTAGTGAAGTCACGTGTTCTCACTGATTTTCTTCACGATTTTTTATGATTTACAGAGTTTGTGTCAAGAAAGTGTTTCTCTTTGTATTACGGTATCATTAAAAACTAATCAAATGTCATCAATTTGCAATTTGAAGTAGACATTTACTCACCATAGGGTGAATTGAAGCAATCCAAATTGGATTTGAGTTTGTAATTGTTGGAGGAAAGGGTGTATAGTTCACTTGGAAGGAAACAATTTTAAGAGTTTTTTTTCAAAAGAAATTTGAAGAAACGCTTATAATTAGCATTTAAATTGAATAATGTTCGAGTATGTATGTGGAATATAATTCCAAGATAGATAGAAGTTTATATATACTAATGTACTATATCCACATATACATATATGAATATGTAGATATGTGTGTATATAAAATCACGGCATTTCATATATTAATATTTATAAAGGTGAATGACTGAACTCTGCGCAACCTTTTTGAACTGAAAATAATTGTTGGCATTCTTTGCATAATTTTAAAACTACACGGGGCTTTCTACCAAGGCTCGCGTATATATACATTTATGTATGTATCTACATATGTATTCAAGAAGGACTTATGTATGTATGTGTGTGCTGTCGATATCCTCAATAGACGCAGAAATAACTCACAACGTTTTTATTTGATTACAAGTGTCCCGTGGCAGCATAAGACAACCACGCCAGCGTTGCCACACTTTGCACATACAAACATACATCGGTTCTCTATACTAAAGTATGTTTGTCTGCACTTGTCTTTGCTATTTTTGGTATGCGAAAACCGCAAAATGTATAATGTTTTCCCTTCGCTTTGAAGATGATGATGATGATGTCGTTGGCAACGAGGGTCATCACATGTGCGTTGACACTGTCAAGAAGGTATAGTGGCTCGCAGTCTTGCTGGTGACATCTGTTACCGTTCGTTCGTTACTGAGTTGTCCTTGTAGTGTGTTAAATCTGCTGAGTGTTACGTGCAGACATATTTTTTATTTCAAAAATATTGCGACAAACCATCAAAGTTGGAATTTTCGGTGTTTAATATTTTGGCCAAGTATTGCGTTGCATTCAGTTGTGGGTTAACGATATGGAATTTTAACGATTCAAATTTGAAATATTTTCAAATATAATAGTTTGAGTGAAGTATTCAAATCACTATTTCGGACTGAATGGTTCCAACATTTTGCTTTTAAGTGTTTGATTGTGGCAGATAAATTGTTGGATTCCTTTTGGTGAGGTTAGGGATGAGTGGTGACAATGAAATAATAACATTCGGGTAGCATATAGTCGAGTATTGCAGATCTCTCGATAGTCTCAACTAATTTACTATATGTACAATCGAGATTATAAGCAAAGTACAGGGCTGCAGTGTAAAGGTGGACGCAGAGAAACGTTGGGCTCCCTAGAGACAAGCTGAGACAACTAGTGGCACTCTACACTAGCCACTGCAGACTAAGGTACCACCTGCACAAACCGGATATCTACTCGTCGAATCATTGGCGATACTGTGATCTAGTAGCGGAGACACCTGAGCACTTACTCCGTGACTGCGCGGCGATTGCGAAGAAAAGGAATCAGATAATTGGGGCTCTGTATCCCCAAAGAGATGGTATCACGTTCATCAACCCTAGAACACTGTTAAGGTTTCTTAACGTGACGGGGTTAGATGGTATACTGTGATAATTGGAGAGGGCACAATAGACCTTAGGTCGCCGTGCAATCCTCAATCTAATCTAATCTAACAAAAGTTGTTGTCTAGTTGGTTCGGAGGTATTCAAAGTCCTTGAGACGCGTTTCAAATGCTTCCTTAGCAGACCTCAGTTAACTAAGAAGTTTGCTTGATCTTCTGCTTGATAGTAAAGTACCCAGCCCACTATGTAGAGGGTTCAGCTATCAGTAATTTCTCGATTAATTAAGTTAGAAACTCATCGGAATTCATAACATTTACATGAAATAGTTTCGTACAACCTTCCACAACTTCAATGTGTAAAAAAGCCACATTCAGAGGGTCACTTACAACAATTATTGATATCATATCGATAGCAATTTCCTCCGCGTCCTCCTTGCTCTCTACTCCGCCGACAGGCAATTGTAGACTCGCTGTGGACTACTTAAGTGCTGCACGTAGCTTACAGCCGGTCATCGGGCACTGTGTGTTCGTCCGTCCGTCCGTCCGTCAATGCAACCGTCAATTATGCATTTGTGCATTTCATATTGTTGTTGCTGCTGTTGCTCTGTCCACTGCACTTGACCACTTGTGCGCTTGGCATGTGCAAAATTGCTGTGTGGCATGCAGCCTTGCAACGAGCGAGCCATCCGTCGACGTCTCGAATGTGCAGCGAATGTGCATTTAACAATAATTGCCACATTTGATGAATTTATGCACAGACATTGGTAATAATTTCGTTTTGTAGTTACTTCTCTTAATCGTTTTACACCACTATTTCGCTGTTATTGCCGTTGTTGTTGTTGTTGTGTATTATTGGTAAAACATTTATCGCAGAGTATTCATTTGTTTGTCATTTCGAAGCGTTCAATTTGTCTACTTTATATGTGGTGCTTGTTGTTGTTCTTTTTGTTGCTGATAAGTAAAGTGTTGCTCGGTGGCGGCGGTGGCCGGGGGAGAGTAAACCTGCCTGCCTGCCACTAATCGAAATTAAATGACGTGCGAATATTGGCAGCTGTTAAGTCGGAATTGTCGAAATCGTTTGGACAATTGTAGTCGAGCAGGTTTTGTGAGGCTGATATGTTGCTAGCGACTTGCAATCGCTTCAATTGATAGTGAAAATTTAGTTCAAAATAATGTGTTGACAACGGAAAAAAATGTGCAAGATCTAATTATTTCCTATATACTTAATTAACGGTATTGTCAGCGAAAATAAGGCTAGGCTAATGAATAAGCTAACCATAGTGAACTCTTTGATGAAATCCCGAAATCTCCAAAACACTCTTGCTTTCAGAAAACGTTTCTCATCTGTCTTATGCGCATGTTGAACGATATGTAGAGAGAAAATAAGGTCTATTAGAATAAGATAGGCTATCACTATGATAGGTATGGTATAGTATGATCTTCTATTGGAAAAATATTGGATTTATTTTTACTCTTCTTTTTCTTGGCATAGACAGCGCTTACGCGGTTTTAGTCGAGTCCACAATAGTCGCCATTCATTCCTCCTTTCGGCAGTTCGGCGCGAATTGGTAATACCAAGTGAAGCCAGGTCCTTCTCCACCTGGTCCTTCCAACGCAGTGGAGGTCTTCCTCTTCCTTGGCTTCCACCAGCGGGTACTGCATCGAACACTTTCAGAGCTGGAGCACTTTCGTCAGACAGCGTAGCCGCTGTCTTTTTATTCGCTGGACTATATCTAAGTCGTCAAATAACTTATACAGCTCATCATTCCATCGTCTGCGGTATTCGCCGTTGCCTATGTTTAAAAGACCGTAAACCTTTCTCTCGAAAACTCCTAGTGCCGACTAATCGGATATTGACTTAGACCACGCTTCTGCACCATAAAGTAAGACGGGACATATCGGCATACGCCAGCAACTGTACACTCTTATAGAAGATTGTACTTACTCTATTTAGCTCTGAAGTTCGTATTATTTTTTCCGGCATCAGCTTAAAGGAGTCACACGATAGTCACCTTATCTCGTTTGGTATCGAACGACTCGGAGAGGCCCTTCCCGATCCTAACGGAGCTTTTGGTGTTGTCCAACTTTAGCTTACACGGCTGTATTAGTTTTGCAGGGATACCAAATTCAGGCATGGCGTATAATGACAGCTTTTCATGCTATCGAAGGCAGCATTAAAAATCGATGAAAAGGTGGTATGTATCGATTCCTTTCTATCGGGTCATTTTCAAGATTTGGGACATGTTGAATATTTGACTTTCCAGGTCCAAAGCCATGCTGATAAGGATTAATCAGTTTGTTGACAATGGACTTTAGTCATTCACAAAAAAGCCCACTGAGATTCCAGTGTTTTTAATACCCTTCCGATATTGAAAACCTTCCTCACTCTAGCGATAGTACTGATATTAGGCGCTTTGACTTGGAAAATTAGATAGTTAGTGTAGACTGCCCATTAAGAATTGAGAGATTTCAGTAGAATACCTAAAATAATAATAGTCCTGGTCAAATATTGGCTGAGATCATCGTAAATGGGATAACCTCTTACAAATCTAGGTTGTAATTAAATGAAATTGTCTTATCAGGAAAGCATCCAATTTGATTTCATCAATAATATATGAGCGGCACAACCCATGGTAGATAAAGTACTGGACTGGTAGTTCTAGAGTAGCATTCTTTTGGGCAGTCAGCTCTTAACCGAGTTGTCCGGTTCCAGAAAGCTTTAATTACGTACGACTAGTATAACCTCCCAAATTACTTTTTATTAACGAAACTATACTATCAGGTTGGGCCTAAATCCATCAATAGCGATGTCCTGCAATACAACTATTTGGCCTTATTGCCAGCAATAAAATATCAATATAACTATAAATATATATTTTTTCGTATTTTATTCCCATTGTCTATTCACAGCCACATTTGATTACGGCTGATAATGCACTATTTACTTGTAATAAATACGCTACAATAATAGATAATAATTTACATATGCTCGCGCTATATTTGATATGATATGTGATAGTGATATGGCACAGTTATTTGTGCAAATACATTTATTGAGTAAACAAAGCTGAGAAATTCGATATTATTTGTGCAATTCAATGATTTATGATATCATCGTCATAAAAATGTAGTAGTCCAAATAACAAGTAATTATATTTTGTGGTAATATGTGCAATGAAATAACGGGAAAATATTGATTACACATTTGAGTATTTGGCGTAATAAACAACAGATGTGTCATAAGGTAATAAGCGCATTGCGTGGTACTATATTTAAATATAGTTTGTTGGAGCAGACATATAGATAAATATTTAGTAAAAAAATATCTACAATTATTTTTATACAATTTTATATAGCCAACCTTTTGTTTTCATCACTGTTTCCAACACAAATAGCCGTAAGTGGTTCCGAGGAATGACTTTAGAATGTTCCAAAGCAGTCCCAGAGATAGTTTTCATTAGATTCCGAAGTGATCTAACATCAGATCCGAAAATAATCTCGAAATCTTTCAGATCTCAGTGATCCCAAAGTGGCATCAAGAAAGCACCGGAATACTTCAGAAACAAGTCTAAACGATTTTTTTACGTTTTATAAAACTTGAAGCAAAAAATATATTTGAAAAATCTACAAAAAAACCAAAAATATGTTTATTGTAGACTATATCATTGAAGACTATTGTGAACATTAAGACGACTTCTATTCTTCGTTAAATCTGCCCTTAAGCTTTCACATTTATAGAGCCATTGTTTTCTTACCATAGTTTTCAATATTGTTTTTGAATTCTAAACATTGTTGGATATTATAAAGCTCAATAATATAATCTTTGGTAGGATCTTAAGCATTCAATCGTTCTAAGACCAAGGCTAATTTTTCGGAGAATTAATCTAACTGAAGTACTGGGTTATCATACCTAAGTTAAAGATTACAAAACAACTCTTATTAAACAAAATTTTTGTGATGCTCTTAGATGAAAGCTCTCTCTTATTAGATTCCACCCTATAAATTTCAAAAAGCTTGGAATATACTTAAATGATCGATAAATAATATGATCTAATGTTACAGCAGTTTCCGAATGGAAACGTCTTGCCGATTCAAGACCGTTGCATATGAGACCGTAAGAAGCTATGACTAGACAGTACACATTGAATCATGATTATGGCAATATTTAACCGAGGTGTGATGTCTCGAAAATGGTTGACGGTGTAGGCGCGGAGATATACTGTTCAGAGTTAGGTGTAAGGTAGCCTCTCAAACTAACGACTTACTGCGCTCCAGCGCAACGGCCGGCTACTCTACTTACACAAATACATCTCTGCCAAAAGTGTATTGACTAACAGGGTGGCAGTAGACGGAGTTGTCAGAACAAGCGACTAAACTTCTACTGGGTGACAGGTCACAAAGACATTGAGAGCAACGATATTGTAGATGGGATTGTCAAAAGTGGTGTACAACTGTCATACGGAAACATCAGCAAAACAGCTGAAGCCATGCATAAATAAGTAGAACAGAATTGCAAAAAATTCCTGCTGTAGCTCGAGAGAAGGAACTGTGGAGCATGGTAGAAATTCTGTCTAGTGGCGGCATACGCCTCTAAGATGGGGCTGACGGATCGAGATAACTACAAGAGCAAGGTGTAAGAGAAACAATGGAACATCCCATGTGCGCTTGTTCTGCATTGTCAAGGCAACGTCTCAAAATCAAAAAAACATAAAACCACAGAACCCACTAAAATTTGCGACAAGCGCAGGCATCCTACAGAATGACTACTCCTCATTAACTTCATGATGGCACTCCATCTAGTATCGCAAAGGAACAAAACTGGTCCATTTGTGGCTTTGGGCAACCAGACTAACCTAATCGAGCTATGAAACTATCCAAGCAGCGCTATAACGAGGAAGTGAGTCTAAAAGAATAGTTTAGAGTTAGAATAAATTGAGAACTATAGTACTTTCTGTTCCCGCTATTTAGGTGATTGGAAGTGGTTTGACTTCACTTCCAAAGGTTCAAGAAGGAACTAATAACGGTTGGATTATGACCCCTGAAAAGCATACGATTGAACGATGGTTAGGTAGACATATTAAAGAAAGTTGAACAAAGCTCTTTAGTATCTTGAGATTCACATGAGGCCTAATTTATTATTTATTTGTGAATCTCAAAAAGTTCAACAATAAAACGTTAGACATTTAGTAGCAACTCGACTGTTTTGAGTAAAATTCGTCACAGCTACTTGAGACCCAAATAAAAGCTACGAAGATCCCGTGGAGTAACTTGCGTTTCATACATATAAACGAATATTATAAAGTGGAATACGATGATTACAATTAAAAGAAACACCGAAAAAATATACGGAAGCCAATTTTCTCACAGTTGGCGATCGCCAGCGGCTGTCGATCCAATCAACATCACTGATCACATATAAAAAAGAAATGTTTAGCTAATAAATGAACATGATTGCATGGCACAACTGTTTGGACTAATAAAACGGGAATACGCCTATTTATAATAACCGCAGGTCATTATTTATAGTACCATTCCAATTGCAAGTGGGAAAGCAATCAGTTCACATTGGTTACACTCGCGTCTCAAAATACGAGTAAAAATAGAAAAAGTTATGAAAACATACAGAAAATCAGAGAAAAAGCTACTACTAAAAGTAATTAATAAATTTATACGCTCACTTCACAGCCTGCCACTAGTTGAGAATACATATTTCGAGAGGTGTGAGAAAAAGCAGCGAAAAAAATCTCTAAATAAATGACTTTAAAGCTGAGTTTGAGTGAAGTTTTGGAAAACAGTTTTGGTATGGAAAACAAAGACGAAAAACAATTAAGTTACCACGAGCGGGGTCAGCAGGGGACCTCTTAAGTTAGTCGGTCGCGTGCAATACTCGCTGTGTTTTGAGATCAGCAAACAAGCTACTTTAATACGGTAAGCTGGTATTGAGGATCACAACAGTTGAGAAAACAAATTAACACAATTCGAAGACTTTGTTGTTTGCGAGCTGTTGTGAATTTATTAGGGTGGTTCTGTTTTTAGGGAATGCGAAAGAAAGTTCCGAGTTGGTTTGTTCTGAGGGAATGAAGATCCTTTTCGACTACGAAAAGTGGTTTCTTCGAAATTTTTACTTTCTAAATAGTTTGTTACAACCAAATACCGAAAAAATAATTTTCGAAATCGATTAACCATAACTTTAAGAGGATGATTATCTCAGTAAAGGATAGGATATTGAATACAATGAACGGACGAACAGGGTATTGGGGTAGAGTCACAGTATTGATGAAGAATTATACGCAACTTAGTTTCGAATAAGTTTTATAAAGGCGATGCGAAAAAAAATTATAAAAATCGCACCACCCTAATGCTTTTCCAAATGCCTACATTCATGTGCCTTATGATATGGACTACTGAATGACCGCGCAACTGACTCACTGACTGACACTGACACTCTGAAATTGATGATGTTGCCGCCATATAGTGTTAATGCCCGTAAAATTTGTGTAGCACTTCTCAAGATACTCGGATTGTTGCTGCCACTTTGCTTGTTCTTATTCTTATTCTTGCTACAACTTGAACACATTGTTGTTGCTTCTAGCTAAAGCTTCTTTGCTGCATTATTCATTGCATTCTCTGCGAGCTGTCGATATTGATGTCTCTGCTGTCGGTTATGCGCCGGCGCAACGGTCGCACGCTTTGATGTTGCACGCAGTAAATGAGCCACAACCCAAGCAGGCACTGCTGCCACACATGAGCGTGAAGCTTCTTTCTACTTCTCCAGAAAGCAGAGATAGACATCGCGATAGTTGGGCTGACACTTGAGCAATGTGGATTGCTTGCTTGAGTTGTTGTTGTTCTTAAGCTGAGATTTGGAAACAGTCCGAAGTGATCATTAATCAAATGCGTTTGACTTAAATGGGACTTAAGTACATTTGTGTAGCGACACATGTGTATAATTATGTATATGGATATGTATATGGGTGGATTTATTTAGTTATGTTATTGCTAGTAATAGTAAAGGTCTTCATATTTGATTAACATTTTCTTTTTGCAAAAGTGCAAAGAATTACTATTGGAAAGTAATGCGGAAAGGAGAGAGAATGGAGTATTACGTAGAAGTCTTTAGCTCCGCGTGCCCTGGAGAGCTCCTGTCCATTAATGATCCCGAAGGACCATCTGATGGATTTTGGAGCTCACTGAAATAAGCGCATCCATCAGAAGACTTTTCAACAAAGCTTGTAGAAGCGGGTCTGCTAACCACTGGACGTTGTATAGGGTGGAAATTGCCGTGTACAAGTCCGAGATAAGGATGGCTAAGAAGTCGTCCTGGAAACCGTCTTTGAAAAGGTAGAGAGCTTCTTCTAAATTTAGAGATATTCTCGCAGAGAGACCCACCTCCTCGCTGTACCTCAAGAACTTGAATGGAAACCGGGCACTGAGCAGTGAGGAAATCCTCAAATTGCTGCTGGACGCTCACTTTCCGAGTAATCCTTTCCATGGAGGAGTGCAACTTGGAGCACTCCCGACAAACTCTGTGGCCTTCCTGGACCTTCGGAATGAGATACCTCTGGTATGGGCGATTAATTCATTAAAAAATATATTACACGTAAAATGTATTATGTGAAGAATTATGAAGTGGTAAGGCCTTACTCCTAAATTGGCTCGAATCTTCTGACTCTATCTCACCAACTGTCTCATATGGTCAAATATGACTAGATACCGCCTGAGAATACCAGAAGATCTCGATTTTAGAATATAAATAGCAATAAAGACATTTCTGCTAAAACCATGTCAGTTCATATTTTTGGATATTGGCTCATTTTGTCTGGCCCCAGAAGTGTCAGTTAGTTACAGTTAGACACTGAACCGCTACAGGTGCGTATGGGAAAGTAGTATGACAAGTCATCTCAAGAATCTACATATAAAATCAGTTTCTATGTACAATCAAAATTCTTTAGACTTATGTGAAAAGGAAGATACATTAATTGGCCACCCAGTTCTCCAGGATTTATTCCTTCTGATTTCTTTTTGTCGAGTTGTATTCTTAATTTTGGAACCGAAAAAATTTGATTACACAAATTCTGGTTTTCTAAGAGCATATATTGCATCTGTTATTTTTCGAAAATAGATTCAAAACCGATTCTGAATTGAAACTAAAATTATTCTTATTGATTGACGATCGAAATGAGTTCTTTGTAAATATGTAATTAAGCCTTTTTAGCTGCTTTAGAAAACTTCTAACTTATCGTTTCTCTAGATTATTGTTCGATCTAATTTTCCTCCTTATTTTTTATTTTTCAAAAACAACTTTTCCAAAAAAAAAAAATGTATTTACATAAATATAATTATCTTCAATTAGATCAAAATTTCCCAAACCATTACTATTTCTAACTGCATTAGCTCCATTAATGATAACAACACCAATAACACAACAACAACATCAACGAAATATGTAGCGCTAATCTACCACAAAACTCGTGCCATTCCAAGAAAAAAAAAAACAAAAACCAAAAACAAAATAAGCAAGAAATAAGAAAAAACAACCATAAGGTGAGGCCATAAATGTCTTCTTGCCGCTGTGAATAACAAAGAATCTACGCGGAACATGAAATAATGCTTTCTTAAATGCATAAAACCCCATTTATTGCGAAATTTACATAATTTTCCATTTTTCTTGACAACAAAACACAGTTAGGAAAAAAAAAACAAAAACAAAAAAATATAAGAATACAACCAAAAAGTTGTAGAATAAGAAATAACAACGAATTGAGTGCGCAGCAAGAATTCTGGTAATGCGCTTTACACCGACCAAGCGTCCTGCCGGTCGGCCACCCACCGTCTATACTGAGCAAGGGTAAGGGTGTGGTGGGTGTCGCTTTTAATACATTTTTATGATTGCATAGAACTTCGCTTTCGGCTTAATAATTCTGCTGCCTTTCCGTAGCTTTTTCCATTTTTTTATTATTTTTATTCTCTCGCTCTATTTTGGTTTTTCATTGGTGTTTCCTCGCGTTGGTTTGGTGTTGCATACACGGCGGGTGTCACAGGGACATGAAGGGCTAATTGCAATAATCCATTTATAACGTACAATTTGCCGGCACAATGCCAATACAATAGCTAGCTAGCTAGGAATATCACCGAAGGCACCAAAGTGGAATAAAACACCAAAAACATAAAAAAACAACAACTACAAGTGCACATGAATGAATGAGTGCAAACACTGGCGTATGTAAAATGTAGCAACGCGCCGTATAAAAACCAACGAATTTTCTTTGAAATGCTCACTTTTATATTTATGAAGTTGCCAGCAGAAAGCTAATGCAGCGCAGAAAACGGAAAAAAATCATGCAAAAATAAAAAGGTCTACAAAAACAAAGAGCGTTGTAAGTGCGCGCAGCGGGTTTCGAATTTCCAAACCCCTTACCCTTCTGCTACTAATGGGATTTAGTTGAGTTGTCAGGCATATAGCTGCAGCTAGTTTGTCACAGCAAAGTCAAACGGTGTTGAATTGTTCTTTCGCATTTTGGAAGCTAAAGTGCACTTTTCTTTGCATACTGTTAGGCGTTTTTGCATGGTATTCATTTTAGATGACTCGTTTTTATACCTGCCTGTTTTTTTTATTTCAATTCCATAGTTCATATAGTTACATTGGGAATCAATCTATAAGTCTATAATTAATTTATTAACCCGGATTCGACATTTCGAAGTATAAAAAGAGTTTAATAAATCGATATACTCTCTCTTGTTTTAATTATATTTTTTTGTTAGTATGACATTATTTATAGACCATGTCTCTCAATAACTTTGAAAAATCGATCAGCTGCTAGAAAGTGGTTCATTATAGGGTCTGTCACATATTGGATGACGTAACTTCGAAAACTATAGTTCTATATTGTATAGAGCTCCATTGTGCAGTAACTATCGGCTGTAATACATATTATATTGCCCTAACATATTAAAACTAATGAGAGCTTACCTGCGACATGCTCACGAAATTGTATATAGACT